>VOQJ01012345.1:0-18135 GCA_015052665.1 Apistogramma diplotaenia | reverse complement strand
AAAGTTTTTCCTCACCTTGTACTTTATGAGCTGCAATAAGGGCTAGTTTTTCATTTACCCCCGTCTGCCTGCCTTGTGTCCAGCATTTGGGTCATCACTTCTCCACACTCTACATCAGGGATGTCAAACTCATTTTGCACTGTGGGCCACATGCAGCTCACTTCAGTCTTCAGTGGCCCAGACCAGAGGAACCTCCTTTCTGTCTGTACACAAGTTCAACTGAAAAAAAGCTGTATGTAATGTTTTTTATACATCTGTCAGCAGTACTGTTTGAGCTTAAATTGGAAGAAATGTGTAAAACTACAGAAAAAGTTCTGGTAGTTCTTTGTCCAAACTGTCCTGTAATTGTAGAAATCAAGAAACAGAAAATGTCCTTTTTAAAATTTAGTTTTACTGTGAAGCCAACATAAAAAATCAATTCTATGGTGGTGACAAAAACAGGGATTCCATTATCCAGCGGGCCAGATCAGAGTCTTTGAGGGGCCGGTTCTGGCCCCCGGGCCTTATGTTTGACACCTGTGCTCTACACTGTCTGCCACCACAACCCATAACAGGTAACTTACATGGACATAAAAATTGGCCTCCCCATGTCTCTCTGTGAGGTAGTAGAACCCTATGGATTTCTCCCAGCCAATCAGCAAAGATCAGGTTATATGACAGGTTATATTATTGCATCTGACCCATCAGCAGAGGCCCAAGCCTTTCAAACTTGTGTTCTTCCAGAATTGCACCTACCTACTGACATGAGCCAAATTTGTGGCATGAAAATGGTTGTACCATATTTGATCATGTGCCCTGTTCACTTAAAACTTGCACAAGTGATGTAGATCAGCTTTTAGACATACAGCAGATGCGTCTAGCGAGCTGTTCTTGTTCACATTTTCGAGCTCTCTGATTTTGTTTGTTTTATGGTAGTTTTCTATCATGAATTCCATGGTGTTTTTGTTTATCTTTACTGCTAAAATTTATTTATTATTTCAACATTTGAGATTTATTTAGTTTTGACTGAATTATGTATAAGAAAAAAGTAAGGGCTACCACCAGTATTTATAATGCTTTTGTTGAATGTTTACAATTAATGCGCCAATATTTTTTGTTGCCAGGAGATTTGAACTCCACTGTTACTATTTTACCTTCAATTAAAATACAAATATATGACCGTGACATATGGTAACTTAATTAACCTTGATTTGCAACATAAAAATGAAAACTTGAACTTGTAATATGCTCCAATAACATTCTTACGGTTTAAATTTTCTAATTTCCAACATGTAATGTATTAAAAAAACAGTACTTACTATTAGGTGAAACTCCCTCCCTCGTAAGACAAGGTAAATTCTTGGGTGCTGGTCTTGTTATGCCACCTCTCCTCAGCATCATCCTCAGCTCCTGTCATAGCCGAGAACTTGCCTCCTTTTTCCTCGACATGTTTTGATGTCATTACTGTAAAGGTAAAAGGCATATGCACTCTTGTTTTTTCTTATGTTTTTCTAAATTAAAAAGAGAACTTTTAAGTTTCAGGTCTAAACTTTACAGCCTGCTACAGCTCTAGCTTAGCCGGTTAGCAGTAGCGTCGTGCTAACCTCCTCATAAGCACAGGCTCAACTGTCGCTTTTGTGCGGATGCAGCTTCTTCTGTGCTTTCAGTATTGATTTTTGGAGATGGCTTGTCCTTCCTGTTGGATTTGACTACAGTCTGTGTACAGTAAGTCTATAAAAACATGGAATAACCTGCCAGTTCCTCCAAACAGTGAGAAAATGTCTCCCTCTCCCCCTGCTGTCTGGCTGTTGTATAAGTCAGTGGTTTGACAAAATTTGTGCTCAAACAGCAAGCCAAAAAGTACATACCAAACAGTCAGTGGTTTGATCCACACTTGCCTTCAGAATGGCATTGATTCTTTGTGACATGCATGCTCACCCAGAGTTTGCTAAGAAAATAGTCCCCACATCATTACACAACCATCACGAACCGGAACTGAGAAGACAGGATGGATCCATGCTTTCATGTTTTTTTATACAAAATTCTTGTCAGCTCGAAGCAGTCTGGTCCTTCTCCTGGCTTGTGCCATTTTCAACAAGAAATGAAACCACATTCAAAGTCACTTAAATCACCTTTCTTTCCCATTCTGGTGTTCAGTTTTAACTTTGACATGTCATCTCGGCCATGTCTTGAATATGTGTACTTAATGAAACCACACTTTAAGTAGCTACGCTTGTTTTTGGACCTCAAATTAAGGCAAATTTTATTTTTGTCAATTGGTTTAATTAAGATCTGAAATCCTACTCTCATCTATTTAACTTGTGTAACTGTTAAAGGGAAATAACAGATTTTTGTCTGACAGACACACCATCTTTAATACAAGTCCCATCTGCTTATTCCTAAAGCACTGTCCTTATAGGCTAACCCTAACCTAAACCTAAATGTAATCCTAAACCAAACCTTGGATATATGCCTTGATATAAAAATGATGAATTATCCCAGTTGGTTTAGTATCCTTCTGCACCTCTCCTGCTAGACCTATACTTAGATTTTCATGGGCTACTCTGTAGTTTTCAGGAAACTATTAAAAGTTTAAAGTGATGCCCCATGAAAGCCACTTCGGAGTGTGGCAGTTAAAATAATATAGACTATTTTTTTTTTAAAAGTTGATGCACTCAAAGCATGAAAGGAATGTTTAAAAAAGGCAAATGTACATCATCTGATTTTCTGTGGTGTTTTGCTGGATGTTGCCATTTTCAAAGGGAATTATTGGTCAGCAGGTACAGTAATGCTAACGTAAGTGGCTCTCTAGCAAGTTAGATGTGCAGGATAACTTAAATAAGTATTTTCTTAGCAGAATAAATGGTAAACCACCAACAGACAAGTAATAGCACAATATTAAAAGAAACAGTACTACATTACTCATAATTCAAGATGCACTCTTTAATCAAGAACATGTTTTGATTTTCTGAACATGCGGATCCATCTGCAGTGGTGACCCCTTTGCAAATAAGGATGCAGCCAAAAGAAGCTTGCTTCTTGCTTTTAATAAAACTTCATTTGGACCATTTTTAAAAAATAAATAAATAAATGAACATCGCTTTGTATGTTTATTAACTTGAATGAATCAGCAACACACTAAGACATGAGAGTCTAATGTAGCTAAAATACAATTTCTTCCTGCATTCTACATTTGTGTTGTTCACTGTAATGAAATTAAATGAGTAATAAGTGTTTTACATCAATCCACAAGAAAAAGAAGGAGGTGGAAGTCGATTTCTTTCTGTCTCAGGCCGAGACAGCCTTTACCTTTCTGTGATTCTGTTTATTTCTCTGGTTTTAAGCACAGACTAACAATGAATACCAAGGAACTGTATGCTAGTTTTAAAACAAGACATCAGTCAGTGTTTATGAAGGATATTTTAATAAATGGCACTCATTTCAAAGTGCTTAAGTGGATGATTGATGTTGCAGTTGATGTCACTCAAGGAAAGAGGGATTTTGTCCTAGAGAGCAAAAAAAAAAAAAAAAAAGAGATGAGAACACAAAAACAACACAATCACAAGATTGAGAAAGATTTTAGGGGTAAATTTGGGAATTTATATCAAACTTTAACAGTAGAGTGCAAAAGGAAATATTTGTAGAGTGAGACAAAGGGATCAATGTAGGAAAACTATACCATTTTACTACTTTACCATACTTTACAGTCCGAAGAGGTGCCCTCTGTTGGCGATTAGAAAGAATGCAGGCTTATAAGGCAATTTGCATTGACTTCATTTTCCATCTTTTACATACAGTCTGTGGTTTGCAGTGATAACATACCATGTATCAGGCAGTGGACTCACACAGGGCTTTGCCGCTTCCGTCTGCCAAATGCCTGGGCACCAACGTTGGTGGGAACAAAGTTGCTGTATCCTAGTCCCCCTGACCGACTCAGATAGTCTGCTAGGCGGTGGGTTACACAGGTGGCTGTGTTGCATGCTCGCTTTTGTGCTGTTGCATTGCTTGTAAGGAATTGAAACAAAACAGCAAATTATGATATTCAAGATAAGATAGGAGAGTTACATGACAGTCATTAAGCAAACAATACTGTCTGGAATTATAAACGTCAAATTAAATGCACTGAAAACACTGCTTTGAATCAAAATATAAATTTATTATAAGAGAAATAAAATAGCCAGAAAAAATTATTTTACATAAGTAAAATCAGCTTTTTTATTTTTTTCAGAATTTCTACATTTTATGGCTGATTATGATCTTCAGTTCTCTGTCTAAAGCAAATCTAAGCTTGACCGATTTCATTTCCACCTCACTTTTTTTCTTTTGTCTGTTTGTTTTAAGGTAGTTATACAAAACATTTCATATGCACCAGCAGTCTTATACACAAATAGATATATGAGCAAGCAAATGGATGGACATAACATAGCTGGGCTAGAACTGAGAGTTTCAATTGTATGAGCTGCTGTAGTTTTCATATTGCTCAAATAGACTTCTCTTCTTCCCAGGTGTTTCTGCTCCCACATCAGTGCGAGGATGGGTTTGTAGTTTGTGAATATCCTGGGAGAGTTTTCCCAACACACAAGTGCTTAAGCCCGTGCAGCGCTTAGACATGGGTCTATCCAAGCTGTTAGAGATGGAGACAAACGTGCAACAACAGGCTTACAGTAACATGCAGGTAATCATTAATAATTACATGCATACATACGTGTTTTTGTTTTCTGAAATATCATGCACTGGCAAAGCTTTAGTTAATATTTCAAAGGCATGCTACAGTAACAGTTCAGTGTTACACATCTTATCATGCTATCAGTTTATTTTTTTAAGCCTGACTATCATGCATGTCCCTGCATGCTTTCTTCTGTGTTACAACGAAGGACGCGCTATTGTTGGCATGTGATTTAACATTCAAGAAATTGATGAATGAATGAATAACTTCTGTACATGCAATAACAGGCAATGAAAATGTTCATAGATCTCACTGTATGCCTGGGTAATTAAGATAGATAGATAGATAGATAGATAGATAAAAACTACCTGCTCCCATCAGCTGTTTGTTGGGCTTGCTCCTCTGAGGTTATCTGCATGAACTCCTTCATAGCTCTGAGCAACCTTTGAGCATCATCATTTGATAATGTGCCTCCATCTGACATGGATTCCTTACTGCTTCTGAAAATGCACATTAAATTAGACATTCTGCCAATACATTTGCCCATAAACTGCAAATGCAAGAGTACAGGGTGCAAAGCAAACTGAAAACTATGTGAAGTTATTGCTGCTTTACCAGAAAAAATGGAGAATAATTATGATTACTGTAAAGCACTGGTGAAGTTTTCCACATGTAGATTGTAGGGATATATATTTATGGAAACATAACTATGTTAATCAAACTTTTTAAAGGTAAATGTTGCATTCTTGTTACTATTACTACTCCAACTAGCTCTCACCTAGTTGGAGCTGCCTCTGAGACGTACGTCTGACAAATAATCAACGCATAGGCAAGAAGGAGTGCCCACAGCTTGAACATTATCATGACTCCCTCTGGAAAACACACATAATACAAACAAGATAATTAAAAGGTTCAGGAAAAAGTTGTTTGTGTTTACAACAGCTGATCAATCACATACAATCACAGCTATATAGCACTTCCTTTCTATTTGTGTCCCTGAAGTTGCAGAGGAAAACAGAAGACTTTTTAGTAGTACAGAGATGCTGCACGCGCTCCCAGAAACTATAACTGAAGCTCTGTAAAGTAACTAAATTAACAAATGCAGCTCCAAACCAATTTATCCACATTCATTCAGTTATTTGTAACAGTGAGAGCATAATGTTTCGTAAAATCTCAACAAACACTCGACTCTGTACTCACCGTAATACAGTTTCTGCTGATGAAGATACAAATGATGGACTTACTTGTGAATCCGCTGAGCACTCCCACGGTACACTCTTTTATATATGTTCCCCGTGGATTTCAGCATCAACTGAGTGAACACTCCACCTTACTGGCCAGTCAAATGCTTTACCTCAAACTGCCAGCCAATCAGAAGTCCTTCATCACTTAAAGTAAGCCAATAAAAGAGCTCGTGTGCAAATGACATCACTACAAATTTAAACTTACTGTACTGTCAAGTATGTTAATTAGTTGGTAATAAAGGGAAGTAGGAAACTCTGAAAACAATAAGAGACAAATCTCTGTGACGCTCAGATAGACATAGTCTCCAGTTCTGGAGCTCAAATGATTACAACCAGTAAGAATTTTTACTGGACCCTGGAGGCAGAACAAAGAGACCCAAAAAGGGTTTTATTCGAATACTTAAACTGCAGGGGTAGGAAGTGATGGAGCTTTAAAGCAAACGTGTTAGGAATTCGTTTAATTAAAGTGGGGAAAATCTGAGCTGGCAGGCAGGTGGGCTGGTAAAAGTCCAGTAGCAAAAGTAGCGTGAGTCTATCCAAGTAGCCATGGGAAAAGGTGACAGTGGCTAATAGTGGATTTTTGACTGGGTCTGTTAGGGATTAGTTGTCCAATCTAAAGGTAGAAGGAAGAGCTACTATTAAGCAAAGAAATCAAAAGGATCAACCCAAACTAGTGAACAAGCCCTGTAATGATTTTCACAGTTAATAACTGGAGCTACATGGTAGATTTGCTAAAACTAATAATCTTAGCTGCTGTGGTGAGCTAGCTAGCTAAAAGGAGAGTGACCTTCATGATACTGAGAACTCCAGCTTTAGCTCGCCATACCTTCATGACCCACTAACTTCACTTCACAGTGGCTATCCTTGCTGCTCACAAACACAAGATAAGACAGTGAAAACAAACAGAAAACAACATGAAGACGCTATGACACAAATATATGGCAAAGTGTGACTACAAAAGGTAATAATGTTGGTTACAGAATGTAGACTCAAAACCAGTTTTTAGCACAGCAGAGAGGAATAATCTTTAGACAATTTCTTATACAGTATATATATGTATATATCTATATGTGTAAAGATAACTGATAGCATCACAATGAGATACATCGATCAACTAAACCTTCTACTTCCTAGTATCCATCTGGTTTCTCTGAGCTAATTATGGGGCTGTTGGTCTCCGGCCATCTTCTAATTCCTCTTATGTAATGATATTGGATGAGGTATCATAAACCATCCTTCCTTGCAGTTATTTTTTGCGTCACAAGGAAACTCATTAGAGTAGATGGGCCTTTTAGAACTATTGAGCAGACCTTCAGGACCTTATACAGTACCAGAAGCAGTAAATTAGTTTCCCCACAGCTCCTCATGCTGTCAGAAACTGCTCCTGAAAGGCTGAAGCTTATGAAACCTGAAGACTTTAAATCAAGTGATTATATTCATGGTGACTAATGTTAATTATCTTTTTCTCTGTCAAGGCAGTTTAAATGTATATATGTATTTATCTTTTAGGTAACTACTCACCCCCAACTTAAAGCACGTTCTCAGTGAAACAGAGCTCATATTTCAAGACTGAAAAGCACACAAAAAGTCAGGAATCAGGGAATCTGGATTCAGCGCTCTGTGTTGGTGTTCTTAAATAAATTACACTTAATACGGAGGTCAAATTTTGTAATAAAGATGTAAAAATGTAAACTAAACCATCTTTGACCTAGCAAGAGATGTGAAGCGCTTCCTCCCTCTAATGAGCCAGACAGTTAATATGCATATTATAATGGGCTGTGCACAAGTTACTACCGTCCACACCGCTTTGGACTCACGCTTAGACACTGATTTGCCACTCCCTGTTTGACCAGGGACACCAGATGAGGCAGCGGAATTACGTTCCAAGGGGAAAAGTGCATTGTCAAGGCTGCAATTAGCTCACACTGTTCGCATTCCCTAAAGTTAGGCATGAGTTGGCCTGGAAAATTAATTGAAACACAGGAGAGCATTCATGACAGCTAGGGCAGCATTGTGTTCAGTGCAGTGCTCATCACTGACAGTCTCAGCTGAGTTACTGTCAATGTAGCTTCTCCCAAAAAGCAGCAACACCAGTCTTTGCAGGGACCTTTCTCCTGAAAGCTCCTAATGCTTTCTTATATAATTGTTTTTGGGTTGATTATCACATAATAAAGCTGGTGCACAAAAATGAAAGAATGGATTCCGGGCTGACTGTGTCTGATCTATAAAGGAAAGCTGGACCAAAGCCAGTAGAGCACCATTAAACAGACCATGAACATAACATGTTTTAAAGCCATGGTCAGAAATCAGATCCCAACTTATGCTGCTCAGAAAATGAAGGAAAAAAATGGATACAAATGTAACTTTAGGAAGCCTATAATACAAATGTAACTTTAGGAAGCCTATTATACAAAGTCCTGTGGAAAGAGCAGCCCGAGGAGGACATTTACAGATTGGTCTGTATGTTTAAATGGAACATTTAAACATACACACACACACACACACACACACACACACACACACACACACACACACACCGAGGTTCATGGAATTATAAACATAAAGAAGTGAAGTACTCCTCAGCACACATACTTCCACCTGCTGCTATCCATTAGAAAGCTAACCAAACTCAATTTAACATTTAAACACCTGCCCAGAAGTTGCAGAGGGATTACAAGAGCTCTTGATGTTCCTGCCACCGTCATTAGGTTGTTAGAAAGACAATGTTCTGGACAGCATTAGCATTAACAGAGAAGGCCAGTTATTAGATTTTCCACATGCACTTGATAATTCCGGTCATCCAGATGGTAAATAATTTACTGTAGAACTGGGTCCCACCCAATTACACTACCATACATGTACACAGTATAGCAAAGCAGGAAGAACACTTCACAAAGGGCCTCATAATATGCAGACTGATGTTTCCGACAGCACATTTGGACTGCACTGATATCCTGTATTCTAGACATAATTAAACTCACTGTAGAATAAGCCTATATAGTGGTAGTTAGCCCTTTAAAACTTTAGATAGTATTATAATGCTGAGTAATGTGGATTAAAGTACGGGACTGCTTGAATTTCTGCAGTATTGGGGTTTTTCAGGTGTTTTATTTGCTCTGTCTTTATGTTTTCTCTCTTAACTCATGTCATAGGTTCTGCTGAGATGTTTTGCAGCTTGTAAACTCCTCCTAAAGATGTCTTTATTTAATTATTTTTGGGCCTTTTTTGACAGCATAGAGTGGGGAGAGACAGGAAAAGTAAACACACCCCGAGAAACACATTGTATCTTCTTGCAATGGTCTTTCAGATTCCAGCTGTATATTATCTATCTATCTAATATGTATGCCCTCTAGTGGTGGTTATAGGGTGTCACTACATGGACAACTACACAAATTCTTAGCTTTTCTTTTCCTTTTCAGATGTTTGTATTTTTATCACATTTACTGTTTTCTAAATTGCCTACTAATAATAAAACTGATTCAGCTTTGCCAGAATCCAGGGAAGTTATTTAAATGGCCCGAGTTAAACGTCTGGCCACCCTTGTCGTCTATGTTTTGATTAATCTGCGAACAAGGTGCAGTGAGAACAAGATATTGGACAGATGTTTAACACTTCCAGAATAGCCGTTGGTTTGGGGAGATGGCAGGAAGCAAAGAAGAAACCCAGGAACCTCCCCATTATGTAGTAGAGACCTCAGCAGAAGCATTTTTATTTTTACAAAATATAAATAAATAATAAGCATACCAGCTGGCTCAGCAGGATGAAATAGTACTGTAAACAAATTCATTTGTAATGAGGAGCCAACCAGACAGGACAATCTGCTCAAACAACAAAGGTAAAATATATAAACTATACTGAAAATATAATGTGATACCCATCTACATTCTCCAGGAAGGTACAGTCGTCATTGTACCTGGCTTTGTTTAGCTATAAATTGCTCCATTGTTCTGTCCCAATATATCAACTTCTAGGAATCCTGAAAAATCACACACAACTATACAAACCTTCACCTTTACCCTTTTTAATTCGTGCATGACCTGACCTCAAATGGGTTGAGGTAGAAGAACCTGCAACAGATTACGGGTTCAAAGCTTATTTGCTTACAAATGTGGTAACGAGCACGCTTCACCTGGACTCCTCGGTTAGCTCATTGGATCCAAAAACACTCAACCAATGAGTTACAGTTGCATATATTAAAAAAGGAGCTACTACACCAGCTATCATAGAAAGAACAGATTTAAAATAATCCACCAAAATATTCAAAACTTAAGGAAATTGGCTTTTTTTTTATTATTTTTAAAAACTAGATTTTTTTTTTTTTTGTTTGTTTGTACTTTGAAGAAGTCGAAACAGATAATTTGTATAAGCTAATACTGGTCTTATTGAGTCAGCTGGTGTGCTTGTGTTGGTCACGAACAGCATGCCCAATCTGATCCACGAATATTCAGTGGGGTTGAGGTCATAACTGCAGGTAGGCCATCCCATCCTATCCACTCCCCAATTCTGGAGGTAGTCTCTAGAGCACTGTCATCTTGGAGGATGGAGTTTGGTCCCAGACTGTGGAGACACTGGTTGCAGAATCTCATCTTGATATCTCTCTGCAGTGAGACTGCCTCCACCTGGGGTACCAGAAGCTTAAAACAAGAGTCAATAGCAGAATAAGCTGTTTGGCATTACAGCTTTTTGTGCTGTGTTTAAAAATAACAACAAAAAAAATGTGTTCATGCAAATCTAATAATGTACTGGGACTTGCTGAATATTAAAGCTTTGCTCACTAACCTCAATGATTTGTCAATCTGCTTCTTAAGAAAATTGTGAGTTGCTCTCCTGCCTATGAGCAATATGTAAAAAACGTGTGCTTTCATTGTTTCCGGTTAAATGTAGGATTCCGGTGTTGTCACTGCCATTGATTTAAAAATATCATAGCTGACTTCCATGTTGATATTCGTGCAGATAAAGTCTCAGAGCCATGCAGAATCTGTCGTTACACCAGGCTATTGATGATGTCTCTGTACTGTGTGGTCATGATTCGGGTGTACTAAGTCATCCAGATAAGAGGATACTCTGGCGTTATCTAGAACAAACTGAGTTATAATGTCAATTATAGACTTTGCTGTTGTAAAGAATTATTAGGTAACATACTAATCTTCCTAGTTCAGTAGTAGTCTAATAATAGCCTGTAATTAATTCAGCTAGCTGCTCCATGATCTTCTAAATAAGCTCTGTTTCTTTTTCTTTAACACTCTGTATATTTCAGCTTGTGCTCCAAGCTGAAATCTATTCTGCTGGTGTGTGTCCCGAAGGAGATTTAATTTATCCAATGACATAATCCCTGGCTCTTTTTTTTTCTTCCTAGAAATGGCTTTTTTAACTGAAACCTTATGTTTTAAGAAGTACTCCCCACATTTAAAGGAAGTGGCCAGGATAGCCCCTTGCTGAACATTTTAGCCTGTGACCCAAAGAACAATGAACTTCAAATAAAGGCGCACGCACATCTGCTTCATTGTAATTCCACTGAGCAAAAATTACCAAGATTTTTTAATTTGCTACGCCATGCTTGTTTCTAACTACGTGCTATAGCTCTCCTGTGTGGCATAATTCTCTATAATGAAGCTCAAATTTGCAAATCCCGTCGTTGAACTCATGCGATGCAACATATTCATAACCATAACTTCTCAATTCCATGTGCCTATCTAGTCACCAGTCTGTTCTATGCCACAGATTTAAAATGCATTTTGATAAAACTGGCATGTGTTTTTAACCTCGTTCATACACCAAATGTGCACATCTGCGTCTCAGTCAGCCACATTTATAAATGCCATAAGATCTCACGCATGCTTACAGCCAATAACCAGCTGGATGAACTGCAGTTGTATGCTGCTAACTTCCCTGGAAGTTCTTTTATAGTTGCCAAAACCTTAGCGGAATGGCCACCAGAATTCTTCGGATTATTGATCAAGAGTTGAACAAAGTTCACATAAAGTTGGTTCTGACTTTCTGGCCAATCTTAGCCTTAGAGGCGGGGGGATAGAAAACGTGAGAGAAGATACATATGTGCTTCAGTTCCTCAGAGGAGAAGCCGAAGTCAATCGAGTTTGCCAGCAGGAAAGAAGGATTTAAAAAAATGATTTCATTAAAATCGCCGTCTCCGATGCCGGTGTCCTGCGCACAGGCGCTGCTCGGTGTGGGCTGTTTGGCTTTCGCCCTCTTCGCTTTCGTGCTGGTTCGCCAGCTCGTCAAGCAGAGGAGACCCCCCGGATTTCCTCCCGGTCCATCTCCCATCCCTGTGATAGGAAACATTTTTTCTTTAGCCACCGAGCCGCACGTTTTTCTCAAGAAGCAGAGTGAAGTTCATGGACAGGTATGAATGTAACGCTTTTAGTGCTCTGCAGGCTGCAGGCGCATGACCCACAGAACAAAAGAGACTCGCCCTAAGACTAATGTAGAATTTGTATATGCACACACACGCATATGTGTGTATAACAGTCATAAGTATGCTGAACTCAGCTGGTCAGCTATAGGTATACCTTGTCAGCTGATCTTAACACAAATATCTAATCAGCTAGTTATTCAGGCATATGGCAGCAACTCGGTGCATTTAGGCATGCAGACATGGTCAAGATGACCTGCTGAAGTCCAAACTGAGCATCAGAATAGTGAAGACGAGTGATTTTAATTTACTGTAAACGTGCCATGGTACCTGGTTGATGGTACCAGACAAGCTTTTCAACCATCTCTAAGGTTTACAGAGACTGATCCAGTGAGCTGCAGTTTTCTGGATTAAAATCCCGTGTTGATGTCAGAGGTCAGAGGAGAATGACCAGACTGCTTTGAGCTAACAGGAACGTACTGTAGCAGTAACTTAAATAATCACTGGTTACAACCAAGGTATGCAGAAGGGCTGCAGAAGGAGTGTTGGACCTTGAAGCACATCAGCTAAACCAGCAGAAGACCACTGCTGTCAGCTAAGAATAAAGCACACCCCCAAAAAAGCCCATCTGATCCGATGAGTCTTAATTTCTGCTGCTACATTCAAATGTTCGGGTCAAAATTTGATGTATACAGCATGAAAGCATGGATCCATCCTGCTTGTATTGGGCTGCTGGTGTAAGGGTGTGTGGGATATTTTCTTGGGGCCCCTTAAAGCCCCTTAAGTGCCACAACCTACCTGAATACTGTTGCTGGCCTTGTCCATCCCTTTATGATCACAGTGGACCCATCTTCTCATGGTTGCACCATGATGCATGTAGTGGAATCCAATAGAGCACCTTCAGGATGTGGTGGAACGTAAGATTCACATTATGAATGTAAAAATGACAAATTTGCAGCAACTCTGCGATGCTTTCATGTCAGTTTGGACCCAAATCTCTGAGAAATGTTTCCAGAGCCGTAATGAATCTCTGCCACAAAGACTTAAATATACCTCACAAACCAAAGTTGGAAAGAATAGATGAGCAAAATATAATAACTTGAATGCATTTGTGTTACAGACTGCACATTCCTTTAACTTGTGTGCAAAGGGCTAAATGACTCCAGTTCTAATAATGGAATTTACACATTTCAGATTTTCAGTCTTGACCTGGGAGGCATCTTGACTGTGGTATTAAATGGATATGACTGCGTCAGAGAATGCCTTTACCATCAGAGTGAGGTGTTTGCTGATCGGCCATCGCTACCGTTATTCAAGAAAATGACCAAAATGGGTGGTAAGATGCTTTGAAATTGCAATGTGCATGCTGTTTTTGCAGTGTTGATGCATGAAACATTTGACTCTGAAAGATTCAACTCTCTTTTCTTTCTTCACTGTCCAAAGGGCTTCTTAATTGCAAATATGGCAAAGGCTGGACTGAACACCGTAAGCTGGCCTGCAGCT
Source organism: Apistogramma diplotaenia (assembly GCA_015052665.1). Taxonomy (NCBI): domain Eukaryota; kingdom Metazoa; phylum Chordata; class Actinopteri; order Cichliformes; family Cichlidae; genus Apistogramma; species Apistogramma diplotaenia. Next base: position 4,373 of record VOQJ01012345.1, on the reverse strand, counting down.
CTTTCCGTTACTTTGGCAGTGGCCAGAGACTGTTTGAGAAGAAGATCTCAGAGGAGTGCATGTTTTTTGTCGACGCCATCGATGAGCACAAAGGAAAACCCTTCGACCCCAAACATCTTGTGACGAACGCAGTGTCCAACATCACCAATCTGATCATTTTTGGACAGCGTTTTACCTACGATGACCGCAACTTCCAGCACATGATTGAGATCTTCAGTGAGAATGTGGAGCTCGCAGTGAGTGGCTGGGCCCTCCTCTACAATGCCTTCCCTTGCATTGAGTATGTGCCCTTTGGAAAACATCAGAAGCTTTTCCGCAATGCTGCTGAAGTTTATGACTTTCTACAGGAGGTCATAAAGAGTTTTTCACAGGGCAGGGTGCCCCACGTACCACGTCACTATGTTGATGCCTACTTGGATGAGTTGGAGCAGAATGTAGGCAATAACGGGTCCTCCTTTTCTTATGAGAATCTCATCTATTCGGTGGGTGAGCTCATTATTGCTGGTACAGAGACTACAACAAACACCCTGCGCTGGGCCATGCTCTACATGGCCCTGTACCCTAACATCCAAGGTCAGTCGTAGTAGAAACGCAATCACAATATGACAATTTACTTCAGATTATTTGCTCTATATGTAATGGTTATATAATGTCACCTAATAAGCTGTATTTCTTTTTTTTACCTGCACAGAGAGGGTGCACAAGGAAATTGACAGCGTGCTGGCCAACTGGAGGGCGCCCACTTTGGAGGACAAACAAAAGATGCCGTACGTAGAGGCTGTGCTGCACGAAGTCCTCCGCTTCTGCAATATTGTACCACTCGGGATTTTCCGTGCCACCTCCCAGGATGCAGAAGTCAACGGCTTCACAATTCCCAAAGGCACCATGGTGATCACAAACCTCTACTCAGTGCACTTCGACGAGAAGTACTGGAACGATCCAGGTGTTTTCTCACCACAGAGGTTTCTGGACAGCAGAGGCAATTTTGTGAGGCGCGAGGCTTTCCTTCCATTCTCCCTGGGTTAGTCTTCGTCTCTGTAAACCAGCATTTACTTTCTTGGATGAAATCAAAGTGTTCCTCGAAGACTGTGTTTCTGCAGATTTGGAACACATTGGGCAGATGCAGTGTGCGTATGAAAGACATTAACAGTTTTTCTTCTTTCAGGGAGGCGTCACTGCCTGGGTGAACAGCTGGCCAGAATGGAGATGTTCCTCTTTTTTACCACGTTGATGCAGAGGTTTCGTCTGCAGTTCCCTCCAGGAACTGTCCCAACTGTGACTCCCAAACTAGGCATGACCTTACAGCCCAAGCCTTACTACATCTGTGCGATCCGCAGGCAACAGAAACTTCCCTGCTCTGGACACTCCTCATGACATGTAGGCAAGCGAGCATTTATTATGGCTTGTTTAGCCGTTATGTTACATTACTTTGCACAGCAATGCAGCTGCATGATGCAAGTGTATAAAACTACATCACTCTGGAGTGCAGTTTCTATACATTGCATCTTTTCAATGGATCTTCCGTGGTAAATCCAGCTCGACATCGGAATACGTGATCCACTTTATTCAATTACTATTGATTTAAAAAAAAAAAAGACTGAGCAACATGCATGTTTGCACAATACCTTTTTCAAACAGCCGGCGACACAGCAAGTGATAAAAGGACATCCTGGGAACACGAGCGGCTTATTGATTTAGTTGTCTTAGCCCATAAACTCAAATGTCTATGAACCTTGGTGCAGTAGCAATGGGTAGCTATATGTCAATGACTCAGAGTCTGTACACCTATGGCGGCTGATAACCCTCACACTGGGTCAGATGGAATACACCAGCGATTCGTGTGGGACATGCAAAACGGGATGAACAGACTTTCCAAGAAAGTTCTGAACACTGTGTGCGGAAGATAGACACGGGCCAAGATTCACGTCATCTGGACTGAGGCTGACCCCGTCTCCAGGGATAGCGCTCTGTGGAAAATGCAGCCCTGGTGGATTTCTAGAAACTGACTTTGCAACACTGGTTTCAACTAAATGGTGCTTATCGGTATGTACTATGTTTGTGTGAAAGGTTAACGTTTGTTTATTCTTTTTTGTACTACTAATGGTTTAGGAGGGGTTTTTATGCATATTAATGAAGTAACATTTGTAAATTCACTCATGCATTCGGGTCACACACCAAGGCTGAGACATGCTGGTGCTGTGGACGAATGAAATGAAAATGACCAACAACCTGTTTCACACAGAGAAAGGCTGATGCTTTGTTATGGCCCGAACAGAAACTCAGGTGTTATGCATTAATGTGACTTATTGGGGAGGGTGTGATATCCTAAAGTAATAAGCGCCCTATAATAACCGGTCACGTTGGGGGAGGGATGTAACTCGAGCCTGATGTGTGCACGTATAGTAACACTCAACATAAGAGAAAGCATATGTGTGAATGCACAGTAGGTATATTTAATGTCTTCAAGGTTATTCTCCTGTTTATATGAGGTGACATGAGCAAAAAGAAAGAAAAAAAAAGCCGTGTATATTTTGGGTTCACACAGACAAACACAGACACCAATAAAAATCAATGAGAACTGCTGATACTTTAGGGATGGTGTTTTATGACAGCTATAAATAACAACATAAATCTGTTGCCTCCACAATGTAGATAAGGGTGAATGGTTACATTAAGACAAATGTACGTATATTGATGCTACATAAGGGTAACAACCATTCATTGATGTATTTATGGCACAATCATCAGAGGACACTGTGGTTTGAAGGACTGCACAGCGAGAAGCCAACAAACTTTTACAACTTAATGAGCGGGAATATGTCAGGTCAGGGCGCTACCGATGCTTTATAGTCCAGCATGGATCCATGTGAAAAGGGGAGGGTGTGGGGGGGGCAGACTGATGACACTTTTGTCAGAATGTTTATGGCTCTGAGTCCAAGTCTTAACACTGTCACAGCCACTGTGAGTATTTGACTGCTCGTCTTTTCACGAACAGTACCGGAGCCCGGAGCAATTTTACTATATTTTTTTTTTGCCAATCAGCTTATCACAGCCTACAAATGACACCGCGTGGGTAACGTTTGGCACTAGCTGGGTGATGACGACAGTGACAGAGAGATATAATGAAGAATACAAGAGTGGTTATGATAAAGAGGAGAGAGAGGCTGAAGTTGGAAAAAAAAGAAAAAAGGAAAAAATTCAAAAGTCAAAACACCAAGCCCCACAGCTCCACACCTGGAAACAGAAGTCGATAAAAGCTTTGGAAACACAAAGGTAATTACACGATCGCAATGTACAATATGTCAGCTGTGTGTAGAAAACAGATGCATTCATTTGATTATTTTAAAAATATATCTTTATATGCACATACTCTTTTGTACAGCGGCTAAACACTTGTTTGGTATTAAAATGTGCACACCTGTATCTGTTTTGTGTCTTTAAATATTACTATCTCAGTTTACACTGCGTACTTAACATTTCCTCCAGACAGTATGATTCAGTAACGTGAGAAAGGAGCTAGCTGACAGGTCTAACTTCCCTTTGATACAATGTCTTATTCTAGTGGAATGCCAAGAGTTCTTTAACCTGCCTCGTGGTAGGTTAGAATATATATTTATATATATAAAAACAAAACCAAAGTGACGTGAAACCTTGGATCCCTTCTTCGCAAACTGGCCGAGTTTATGGGCGAGAAGAAAAGCCTTTTGGAGAAAAAAAATAAATAAATAAAGAGGAACCTTTGTCTAAATATCTGCGGTTAGACACTGTGCTGTTAAAATGAGAAAACTGGACTTTTTATTTCTTTAAAAAAAAAAAAGAAGGAGCCAAATGTGCTGTTACAGAACAACGAAACAGGAGAATGTGATGTGCTGCTGCAGAAAAGACCTTTGCAGTCGGCTGTCAAACCAAGAAAGGCTTTTCTCCAGTGAGATTGTAAAAAGGTTTGTGCAAACAGTGCGTGGACGGTCGAGAGAGCGCACACACCGTCTGCTCCTCTGTCACAGAGGGTCTCAATCGCTTGGGTTCGTTGTCGAGTTGTTCATTAAGAGATTACAAACTACTTCAGTCACCCAGATTTTTAATCTTCTTACCTTTAAAAGTGTATTTCATATTAATGACACAAACTCTTGCAAAATAATTATTCAACTTTGCGTGAATCCTGAGTAACCTTTAAAAAAATACTTAGAATCGAAAAGGAAAATGAAGAATCCATTCATTGAATCGGCACTACTGATCCGAATGCGACGTGCTGATCGCCAACCAGAGGACATTTCGCTGATTACAAATCAACCGTTACCAAAAAAAAAAAAAAAGAAAAAAAAAAAAAAAAAACAAATTACATAAAAAAAAAATAAAAAATTTACTCTTTTTCC
>VOQJ01012343.1:20732-30953 GCA_015052665.1 Apistogramma diplotaenia | reverse complement strand
ACACACAAGGTCTTGAATAATCAGGCCCCATCTTATCTTAAAGACCTCATAGTGCCATATTGCCCCTCCCTGAGCCTGGTTCTGCTGGAGGTTTCTTCCTGTTAAAAGGGACTTTTTCCTTTCCACAGTCGCCAAGTGCTTGCTCATAGGGGGTTGTTTTGATTGTTGGGTCAACTCTGTAATTATTGTAGGGTCTTTACCTTACAATAAAAAGCACCTTGAGGCAACTATTGGTTGTGATTTGGCGCGGTATAAAAAAAATTGAATTGAATTGAATTGAATGGTTTAGTCTACCAGCCTTAATAAAGGCTTGCTTTTTCTTTTGAATTCTCCTTTTGAGGCCAGCATTTTGCTCCTAACCTGCAACACTCTCTTCATGAGCCAGCTCTTGATGATAATGGGAAAGAATGACTTCCTTTACTCAAACTTAGCTCGGAAGAGCAGCCATATGACACAATTGGCCAGAGTTTGAAGGAAAGACAAGAGAAAAAAAATGAAGTACAAAATGACTTGTAGGTTAGAGAGGCCCCTTCACTGTTCACTTTTAAAGTTCGTCTTAAAACCCATTTTTCCTCCTTGGCTTTTAACTCCAGCAGGACCTAGTTTTAAACTGTTTGTTTGTACTGTTTTGTTTTTAACCTGAATGAGTTATTAAATTATTTATTTTGTGTCTAAACTGTACAGCACTTTGTGTCAGCTGTGGTTGTTTTAAAGTGCTTTATAAATAAAGATGGTATGGTATGGTATGGTATGGTATGGTAAAATAAATATAAGCAAAACTATAAGCACCTATCTTAAGAGTATACAGTTATTAAGCATATACACAAATCAAAAATATCCAGGGGTACAGTCAAATATAACTATCTACAAGTTATGTGATGTGTGTGAAATGCTTTAAAGTGTGGTGCCTGTATTATACATTGACCAGACAGGTAAATGTGTGTTTGCAGTAGCTACGTATCAAGAACAGAGAATAGTCCTGCTGGAGGGGCCAAGTGCTCAAGTACAACCTGAAAGCCTTTTATAGACCTAGAGGCAGTGAAAGTAAAATTTTCTATTGGTGACTCTGCAGTACTCAACACGACTAATCTACAGCCTTGCAGAACACTAAGATGCACTGTTTTTTTCCTTTTTCTTTTATTTCTAATAAGAATAGCACTACACTATCCCTTTTTGTGTTGACAACATTGTAAATTGCACTGGTTAAATAGTGGGGTTGCTCTTGACAGCAAATCAGTAACTCAAACAGCAGTTTACCAGGAACATACGCTTTGCACATGTGCTCTGGTAAATATATGTTGAAAAATATGGTATTTCATCTCTTACACAGTGGCTCCCAGATGACATGCTGAGGAACAAGTCCAGGAGAATTGTGTGATTTTTGTGACAACCATTCATTCATAGTGCAAGCTACAATTTTACAGTCATGAATTCCCATTTACTTGACTTTATTAGAATTTCACATATGCTTATTTACCTTAAAAAGTACTTGAGTGGCAAAGAGATCTTGACCAGTTGGTGTAAAAACAAAACCCCACAGCTGTCATACCACAGTGCTGTGAAAAGAAATATGTGCCTCTTCCAGGTTCACACTTACATGTTTCAAATAATCAAACAATTTTTACACTAGACAAAGATAACCCAAGTAAATACATAATGATTGTACTTAGTGAAAAAAAAATCTATCCCAACCTACTTGGCACTGTGAAAAAGTATTTGCCCGCTAAACCTAATGTCTTGTTGTGCCACCCTTGGCAACAAGAACTGCAATCAAGCATTTGCCAATGAGTCTTTCACATCACTGTGAAGGAATTTTCTTCCACTCTTCCTTGCAGATTTGTTTTAATTATGCCACATCAGAAGGTCTTCAAGCATAAAAGGCCTGTTTAATGTCATGCCAAAGCATCTCAGTCAGTTTTAAGCGTCGACTGGCTAATCCAAAACCTTCCTTTTTTTGAGCCAATCAGTGGTTGACTTACTGGTGTGTTCTGGATCGTTGTCCTGCTGGATAACCCAAGTGTAATTGAGCTTCAGAGCATGAACTGAATTCATGGTTCCATTATGCAAGTAATCCAAGTCCAAAAGCAGCAAAACAGCCCCAGACCATCACACTACCACCGCCATGTTTGACTGTTGATACGAAATGTTTAGTTTTACACCAGATGTAATGGGATGTTGTCTTGTCAGTCCATAGAAAGGTTTTTCCTAAAGTCTTGGTGATCATCAAGATGTTTGTTGGCAAATGTGAGACGGGCCTTTGTGTTCTTTTTGTTCAGCAGTTTTGAACTCCCTCATGGATGCCATTTTTGCCCAGTATTGTTGAATCATGAACACTGACCTTATCTGAAGTGAGAGCTGCAGTTCTTTATACTGTACAGTGGGGAAAGAAGTATTTCATACACTGTTGGTTTTACAATTTTTACCACCTACAAATAATGTCTGTAATTTTTATCATAGGTACACTTCTACTGTGAGAGACAGAATCTAAAAAAAAATCTAGAATTTTTAAATAATGAATTTGCAATTTATTTCATGAAATTATTGGGATTTTTTTATCATTCTGATATGGGTATTTACTGCTATTATATCGTTTATTAATAATTATATTAGTCACAGACACTGTATTAATGAACTTTGTATTCCCTAGATTAGTAAGATAGAGCTGAGGCCTGATATATTATTTCCAGCAGGCTGGAGACCTTAGTGAGAGTCAGGTACATCCTTGGTTCACATGACATTGTATCGACTCTTGTTGTATTTCAGGTCACTTTGACAATGTGCCCCCTGAAATTTAGTTCTGCAGACCCACCTGTGTTCTTCTTTTAAATATGAATTAGTATGGGTGTAAATTTTAGCAAATGTGGGATTTTTCAAAGAGAGTTTTCAAAGCAGAGGCTTAAGTGGGTAGAAGATCCATCACTGTGGCATCCACCAGAGCTGTTGTAAACCATTTGGGTGCTCTGGTGACATGAGTTTCTTTAGCAAACGTGGGGAAGAAATTGTAAATGAGCCCAAAGGTGATTGGTCTGCATCAGTTTTCAGGGGATGACGCTTTGTGCAAATTAGGAGGGGTCAAAGGCAAGTGGGCAGAGTTAGGATTTCCAGGTCATAAAATGATGCGCCTGCTCTTTGTCTCTTCTTCTTTCTTCAGTTTCTGCATCTTTCTCTGTCTCTTTGTTTCCCACTTCTTGTGCCTCAAACACTGCCTAAAGATGCATGTGTACTGTTCAGTACACAGTATGTTTCAGTTAAAAGTAACTGCATCAGTTTGAGAGTTTGGATCTGAACTTGAAATAAAAAGAACAGAGTTTGTGTGAAAGTAAAATCTTGTTTCTGTTGTTGCAATAGGACATTGAAACACACACTGAAAACTAAATAGAGCCTGTTTTCTCCAGTAAATTAAAAGAGCAGGTTCTCATCTACACCTGTGTGCTCTGGTGTATTGCTCTGAAATCTACAATATATTTCCCTCAACCGACCACCATGCATTTGTCTATGTTCAGAAAGACTTCATTTAGTTTGTAAGAGAAGAGACCATGCTGTTAGTCAGAATGAAATTTCAAGTTGTAAAATGAAGACTCAGAAAGAGATAAAAAATACAACTTCACGTCTTGCTCGAAGGATTGTTGCGATTCACATTACCCTGAACATGCTGGACTGCAAGTAAATGTGTATTGCAGCATGTTCAGAGTAATGCAAGGTGAACTTCCTTGTGTATGTGGAAACAAATAATCTCAATATTTTGTCCCCGGCCTACACATAACATGAGCTGTGACTCCCCACCCCAACCACTCTCAAGAAAAGGCCAGCAACACAGAGCAATAGAGGAACAGCAGTTTATTTGCTTCGGGAGTTGACTTTGGCAAAACAACAAACAAAAGGATCTAATGTTCCTCTATTCTTACCTAATCACTAACAAAAGACAATTCTGTAACCTAAGTGCCTAACCAACACACAAGAGATAAATGGTTTCAACAAAAAATGGCTTCTCACTCTTGCTATGGCTGCAGTGCTCAACATACCTTAGATTAATATTACAACTTTCTATTTACAAAGCCTCGTGGCTTGCGATAGTGAAAGCAGAAATATAAATTAGCTCACACTTCTCACTCAGAATTATCACACAACAGTCTGTTGACTGGCTGTTTGTTGAGTTTGGGGAGACAAAGAGAGGCGTAAGGTGGCTGTCAGCTGGAGGATAACAGGCTGCTGTCCATCCAATCATCCAATCTGGCCTCAGGCACTTATTCAACCTGGCCAATCAGCAATCACCATCTGTCTCAACAAACACACATATACAATCACCTTGGAGGGAGGATTTAAAACAAAAAACAGCACACACATGTGTGTGGGGGGGGGGCGAAACAGATAAATAATATACTACATGATCCAAGCTGCCATCCTAAGTAACATTCTCCTCGTTTATAGAAACTCGACATTTAAAGCAGAGTAGCCCAGAAACACTTATATATTTCATATACAGTATAAGAACACCATATTTCAACTATTAAATCGTCATCCTGTCTCAGCACTTCTTTCCACCTTTCAAACATTGCTTAAGTCTTCAAATGGCTCCAGCAGGGATGGATGTTTGTGGATTCATTTGTTGATAAAGCATTTTCAAGGTCTGTGTTTCAGTCATGACTCAATAACAAGAGACAACATTCTGATCAAAATTCCGGTCAAAATTTGCAGCACAGTTTTACAAATAAGTTCATCAGTCTTCCACGTGTATATCTGGTAGTGCAGCAGTCCACGGTCAGTGCACTTGACTCAGTGAAAAGACTTTATGGGTGGTTGGCACTTCATATTGAGTACAAACCTTGCAAATGCAGCCTGATGGTAAAGACAGATAGGGGTGCAGAGGGCAAGAGGGGCACCATAAATCAACATCTATCTGAGCTGCCACATTTAGTTTGAAGTGATGCCTCCTCAGCATCCCATAGGTAGTGGAAACAGACCTCACAGCACTTCTGCTGCTCTATGACAGTGATTGCATGATTCACAGAAACATAGCTCAGAGAAAACATTCTTTTGTTTATCCCTGTTGTGTTGTTCCTTCATTTTGAAGAGTTACATTGCATTACAGACCCTGTGGTTTCCACTGCCACAATATAAGCTATGAAGTGTGTTGACATTTTTTCCTGGAACAGGCTATTTTGCATGATTTATTAGATTTAGGGGAAAAAACATAAATACTGTTTACCTGTGGGGTATGAGATTCTGTCAAGGATCTGTTGGGATCTACACTGACATAACACTGAGAGCCTAGAGGATTTTCATCCAGAATGAAGGTGTGGCTATATGTGTAAATCGGCATCTTCAAAATGACCTTTTCATCCTTTGAACTGTCTCAAATCCATCACTTATATAATTGGTGTGGTACATTGCGACAGCTGTTGGAACAGTTTTAATCCCTGGATATATAAACTGTCTCCATATGCTTGCTGTGTTGTGTTACTCATGTTGTGGGCATTTAAATATGCTGATACAAAGCAGCAACCTCAGAGAATGAAACATGAAGTAAATGTGAATATGCCAAAAAGCTTCTTTATTGCTATGTGAAAGTCTAGTATTTTATTTGCACTTAGTACTCCAACCTCACATTCAAGTAAGGCCAGTGTTTGCTTCAGAAATTGGAGACAGCACTGAGCTTAAACTTCAAAATGCCAGTCCACAGTCAAAGAGTGACATTACAGTGACGTTATGGTGAGGTTATAGAGAGTCAATGGTTAATATAGTGACATTATGTCTCACTACAATTTTGGAGGGAAAAGGTTGTGTCATACCATGTACATTATGATGTGTCATTCATCTGTCAGTCATATATTAGGAAGAGGCAATTGCCTCAAATTTTGCAACTTAATATTCAAATAATCCATCAATTCTGGAGCCTATCCTAGCTGTCATAGGGTGAGAGGCAGGGGACACTCTGTACAGGTTGCCAGCCAGTCGCAGGGCCAACACAGACAGACCACCATTCACACTCACATTCACACCTATGGGCAATTTAGAGCGACCAATTAACCTAACCCCAGTAAGTGCATGTCTTTGGACTGTGGGAGGAAACCGGAGTGGCCGGAGGAAACCCACGCCGACACAGGGAGAACATGCAAACTCCACACAGAGTGAGGCCAGGGCCAAGGTGAAATCGAACCCAGGCCTTCTAGATATTATTCTCTGTGAGGCAGTGCTAACCACCACGCCACCGTGCTGCCTATTCAAATAATATTAAAAAAAAATGTCAAGGGTTATGTCAAAGATTGCGAAACAGAAATACAAGTAAATAAAATGTTTTAAGCGTAAATGTTTTACTTCGGGGAGGAAAAGATAGAGATGAAGTGTTGACTGTGCAGCGGCTGCTGATTCTCAGAAAACCATTACTGAGTTCTTGGCCACCATTTAACAATACACTTGGTTCAAGCTTTGGTTTTGACAAGAAGACAGTGCCCATCAATATTCAGAAAAACTCATGATGCATAGACCTGCTTTCCATATTTATTTGTCAAATTCATCAAAGACATTGACACGTTTGCTTATTTGGCACAAATGTATAATACTGTAGCTCTTTAGTATTTTTTTCTTCTACAGTATGTCAGACTGATGGCTTATTAAATTGCAGTACATTTTCTGCATGTAATTGCAATAGCTGGGGTAAAAGGGTCTTTCGGTTCTTAGTACCAGCCTCATTTGGGACAAGCAATACAGTCTAGCTGCTGAATGCACCCTTGCTTTTTGTCATGAGAAATTACCAGCAGCTTGTTAAATGTCTTTAGGATTATGGTGATGTGAATGGTAATTACAATCATGGTAATGGTGATTAAAATGTGGATGCCTCTAAGGTAAAACAAAATGAGAGTGAATACAGGCTGCAAATGAATTGGTTGTTAAATGATCAATTATTGACTCTGAAAAACTAGATATTCTGAAGAGTGGTTATCTTTGGATTGATCAAACTGATTAAAGGGAATATAGAATCTCCCCAGTCTTACTTTCTTCAGTTGTAATTAAATGTTTCATCCCCCCCTTCCTTAGTTAAAGATGTTTTTCTATGTTATTCTGAGAATTTGTTATGTTGTGTGTACTTTTGCATTTATTATGTTCCAGCTGGGAATCATTAATATAACTTGTACTTTAACAACGGGAAGACCAACCATGAGACGATGACTGTTTTCAATCTTTCAACTGAATCTCATATTTTCAGGCTGTGCAGATATTTAATTTGTTGACGTTTCCCAGAACAGCAATATTGTGAGGCAGTTAGTCCAAGATATTCACCAACATGCAAGGAGAATATGTTTTTTCACTATTTTTCAGGCAGCTCTATTGAAGGGCTGATTTTGACAGTTAGAGACTCGGTTGCATGTGCCACAGTAATTCAAAACAACTCACAGCCGACTAGCAAGTGTAAGTCTGTCTTCTGGACTGTAAAGCAAACAAACAAACAAACAGAAAAGCAGTATCTCATATATTCTACTGATTTGAAAATTATTGCGCAGTTTGCTTTTTTGGTTCAAAAGCCATGTCATGAGAGCTAAAACAAAATTGAGTGAATGCAGCTTCACCAACAATCCTCACTGAAACCAACTGGCTGATGGTTTCAGTGATGACAGCTGAGCAGTACCTTCCATGGAGAAGAAGACTGGAGGATCGAGTCAGCAGGGAAGCTAGGCAACCATCACAAGCTGTCCATACCCGAGGCCTTAGAAAATGCATGCCCAGAAAGGAATTAGCAGAAACACCAGAAGTGCTAAGCACCAGCTAGTAGTAGGAAGAGCAGTCACTCATCACAGTAAGATGAGCCGTCCCAACCTGTGCACTGCCAGGATTGATTACAAGAACGTCTATGTCTATGACCAAATGCCTCACACATGGATCCTGGAATGCCTAAAACTGTACAAGATCAACAAGACCCTAACAGCCTTTACCAGGAATTGAGTGAGGATGTGGAAAACAACACCTGAGACCAACGTCAAGCCAATTGTACATGTAGGATTTACCAAGGAGATGCTCTATCTCCACTGCTGTTCTGCACAGGCCTGAACCCCCTCAACCAGATCATCAACAAGACTGGCTAAAGATACCAACTATGGAATGGAACAAGCATTGGCCACTTCCTCTACATGGATGACATAAAGCTGTATACCAGGAGTGAACATGAGGTCTATATACTGATCAACACCATTAGGCTCTACAGCAGTGACATCGGGATGTCATTCAGACTGGAGAAGTGTAAGTCGGATGGTAACAAAGAAATAGTACAATAGTAGTACAATCCCGTTAGTCAGAACTGATTGTACAGATTGTACTACCAGAAGGTAACATTGTAGACATTACGGACAACTGCATGTGCCTTGGACTCCCACAGGCAAATGGGAACCATGAAGAGAACACTAGGAAAGATGCAACTACCAAGTACCTGCAGAGGGTAAGGCAAGTCCTGAAAAGTCAGCTGAATGGGAAGAACAAGATGTGGGTAAACACTTAAACCCTGCTGGGATAAAATGAGGAAATAGAAGCCAGTGACATCCAGAAATCTCATTACCATGCATGAAGGGTTGCACTCCAAATCCAGCACATTGAGACTGTAGGCTAAGTGGAAAGAAAGAGGTCAATGACTAGTGAGTGTCAGAACCACTATACTGGAGGTCTCAGGCAGCAGAAACCCAAGAAAGAAGAGGAGAAAGAACCATCATGGAGGGACAGGCCCCTGCACAGCATGTGCCACCAGCAGATAGAAGAAGTTGCTGATAGACAAATCCTACCAGTGGCTGGACAAAGCTGGACTAAGAGACAGCACAGAGGCATTATTAATCATGGCAGCAAGGGCTGGGGTCTACAAGTACCACACAAGGCAAGACCCCAGGTGCAGGGATGCCCCTGAGACAATCCAGCACATAACTGCAGGGTGCAAGATGCTAGCAGGCAGGGCATACATGGACCACCATAACCAAGTGGTTGGTGTAGTATACAGCAACATCTGTGTTTAGTATGACCAGGAAGTTCCATGGTTTTTTAAATATACTGTCATGTCATACCACAGATCTTTTCTGCCTGGAATTTGCATGTCATTCCTTTCATGTATTTCATCTGGGTGCTGTGGTTTCTCTTTTAGTTCAAAGGTATGCTCATTGGGTTAATTCTTTGTGTTCGCCCTGTGATGTTGCACACTTGAATTCCCTAACCTATAACAAAATTAGTGTGTAAATGTAAACTTGAGGAAAGACTAATGATGATGATGTCACTGCTAGGTCAAAATCCAAGTTGAAGAAAAAAATAAACCTTAAATGTACTTAAATACAGTTGCCTTTGGAGATTATTTAGGTTGTTTATTCAGGTTCTAAAATCATTTTATCAATAGTTTTTAGATTTCATTTACATGGAAGAAAGCAGACTGTTTTCTTGCATAATTTTCATTCATAACTACAAAAAATGAAGAAATGTATTTATACAGCTCTTTTGGAATCACCGTCACAAAATACCCACAGTAAGTTACAGTACAAAGAAACACATCATGGCAGTGGACACAATCGGCAGTGGGGGATAAAAGGATCACCTTTATTTCACCAACAAACCTAAGATATGTTAATCCCGATGGCAGCGGGCGAGTTATTTTATGGCTGTTATTTCTGTCTATATTTACATGCTGTCAACTAACTTAATGTATTTCGCACAAGCCACCGTTCATTTTGCTGAAACAGGGTAAGAGCTCCTATTTATGTTACAAAAATAAATAAATAATCTGCCTGTGCGAAACTTTTTTTTCCCTGCATTGCACTCAAGAGAACATGTAATGTTCCACATGATGGAAAATTTTATGTAACGTAATCAGATGATTGTAAATAATGGAAAAAAAAACTAGATCCATGTTTTGCAAACATTAGTCTGTTCCTAAGAGCTGGTGTTACTGACAGACTCTTTCATGTGCCAGCTAACATAAAATGCTACAGTTCCTCTTTGGCATTTTGCTAAATCACCAAAGCAAATGTTGATGTTGTCTGGCCCAGGAGGAAGTGTGAGCAGATGTGGGTAATCTGTGTGCCAATAGGATCATGGGGGTATGACAGTAAGGTGTATCATGAATATGGCAGCAGGCAACGGACCAAGGGATCTCTTGAGTGGAGCTCTAGCGGGCAAACAAAGGCATCAAAGTAAGCTCTCAGTATCGCAACTCAAAAAAAAAAAAAAAACGATTGAAAAGCAGAGGAGGGAAACACAGAA
>VOQJ01012343.1:8172-20712 GCA_015052665.1 Apistogramma diplotaenia | reverse complement strand
GCTCTAGCGGGCAAACAAAGGCATCAAAGTAAGCTCTCAGTATCGCAACTCAAAAAAAAAAAAAACACGATTGAATAGCACAGCTCGGAAACACAGATCAAAAAGCTCACATTTTATTCAAGTGGACTGTTGCTGACAAGTCAGACACAGGAAACATGGAAGATGCATGGAAGATGGTGAATCCTTATGCAGCTACTTCAAAAGCTGAAGCAAGAATGCCACAGGGTTGAAACTTTCCACTTGTCCCAAATGGACTGCAATACTTTCTTTGTCCAAGGAGGCAAGAGGTTATAGGCTGGGACACAGCAGTAAGCAGCATTTGGAGTTACTCAGATGGTGCGCAGTTAGGGAACATGAGACCGGAGACCTTGATTATAACATCGGGTGGTCAAAGAAAAAAAGGAAAGGAAAGAAAGATGGGACACTACTTCTGCTCTATTATCACTTCATATTTCATGTTACCTTAAGAGCTACTTTACAATAAAAATTGAAACCGTGCAGTGTTAATTGCTGCAGTGACCTTTAACTGTACACTTCAAGTTTTTTTAAAGATACAAGCCAAATGGGACCTGAGAACAGAAATTCCATCCCACTGCATGTAAATGTGATGTGAATAGCAATAAAGAAATCCTTGAATCCTTGAACTTAAATCTCAAATCAAGTATTTCATCAGCACCGTCTTCCCCATGGCGATGGTTGGACAACATGCTGAGATGCCCATACACCATCTACACAAGTGGGGGAGCATCAGGACACTTCCTTTATTTCAGGGTATGCCTATAATCTTAGCATAGGTTCTATAGGAAAGACTTGTCTGCTAGAGCCAATATTTTTATTTGTAATGTTGGGTAACTTTCTTTCTAGCAGAACATAGTACACATTTCAGCTTTAGCCTGTATATACCTACTGCCACTGAATTTGTTATATTTGCAAATGCAATATCATGTAAATAACTCATATCCTGAAAAATCCTTAATTGTTCTTTCTGTATAAATTCATAAGATTGATGATACAAAGTTTTCTAAACTGGATTTTCAGTAAAAGCAATGAAATGAATTAATGCAGAGAAAACAAATCTTTTCAGTGTGCCCCTGATCTACACCATGCAGATGCCACCTAATGAGACCCGCTAGACTTTTATCAGTCTCCAGTAGCAGTGTCAAATGAAAAATTTCACTGCTGCTCAGTTTCCCAGGGAACCACTCTATTCGCAGAATAACTTTCTCTGGTTATCCTAGAATCTCTTTAGGGCACAACTAGCAAGACAGGCTGTCGTATTTGACATTTAAGGGGCGTGGTGGAGTCAAATCTATTCCAGATTGGTTGCTCCACCAGGCTCTCAGTGTCAAATTGGCATCAACAGTTAACACCAATGCAAAAGCCAAATGGAGCAGGCAAAAAGCAGAATATTCAAAATAAAAAGACTGAACACTGACTGAATTTATGTGCATGAATTGCACATGACCATTCTTGCAAAATGTTGTCCAGCCATCTTCTTATGCTTATCATATGCCATGAAGTTTGAAGTAAAGCTAGCTTAGGCTTGCCCCTTACACAAGCTACTTTTCAGCTGTTCTATTTCCCGAGGGGTTGCCACAGCCAATGAGCAAATGTGTTAACCACTACATGGAACTGCTAGCCATTGTCCCTTATGTTATTTTTTTCATGAAACACTGCAAAATGCACACAAAATATTTAATGGTGCAGACGTGATGGGAAACACTTAAGTAACATTTATCTTACATAGATTATATCTTTTAGATATTTTACTTATTTCATGCATATGATATTTAACATGTTATTTCACAGGTAGCTGGGATTGCCAAGTAAGAACTAAGAACAAAAAATATCCCTGCGGTGATCAGTAATAGAATAGTAATAGACTCTGATGTTGATTGCTTATTAGTAATACAGCCTACATTTTTAATGTCTGTGCTGACATATGTCTCGTCTTCTGAACTAGCTGTTTATGACTCATTCCTGGTGATAAATTCTAAATAAATAATGCTAGTGTTAAATGTTCCAGCTAGCATAATCATGCTCAGCCAGGATCATACCCTAGAAAAAAGCCCATCACTCACCCCTGGTTGAGGCCTTAACCAGGTCTACCAGTTTCCCTGTAAATAGCTAAATATTTAACCTATTCAATGACTTTTCTGTCATGGAAAGAAGAAAATAAACTGGGCAGTGCTAGCTCTGCTGTGGCGCCACTCCAGGCAGGATCAGTGGCTGTCGCTCATACTCACAGATCAGTTAGAGGCCTGTCACTGCATGGCACAGGAGCTCTGGGGTATGGAGGGTACCCTGAGACAGACAGGTTTAGTGTCTTTTTCTCCCTGCCACAAAACAGCACATGAATTTTTTACTTTTATGTTCTTCGTGTATCTGTGTAGATTCAGGACTGAATTGGTGCTGGAGTGTTGTGTTACACCTCATTTGTCACCACGAGTATCAGTTTGCAATTTTGCAGTTTGGCTTTTTTGAACATTTAAAAGCAAACACTACTTCATATCATCACAGAGAGCATTGTTAATAATGCTAACTGATGCAGGCACTTGCAGTATCACCAAATGCCAAAAACTTGACCTAAAGTGCATATGATGCTTAGCCTTTTCTGGACATTCATGTATTTCTGTAGCTTCATGGTGTTATTACAAGATCAATAATAGCATCTCCAAAAAAACAAACAAACATCCATTTATATTATTAATCAATGGTTTCACACCAGTCATCCACAGATTATGTTTATAGCCCATCATCGTACTGAAAATGAGCTTTTTCAGTATTTGAGATTATCATATTGTATCAATTTTCACCATAAAGAAAGTTGCCTCCAAAATCATTAGTGACTTATAAAATATGGCAATAGGTATCCTGTTATTGGGTGGCATTCCTATAGTGTTGTGATACACAGTGTTTCACAGAAGTGATATGACCACTCAAATCCACAGCTGCACTCCTCCTTCTTATGAGCCACTTTATACAAACTGTTCTTAAAACCTCTGGCTGAACTTTTCATTCTTCGTGATCTCCACAGGAGCTGATCCTTTTTGTGTCACCAGCCACCACTCGTATGTACAAAATTTCAGTAAATTTGGATGAACCAGTGGCTCTCATGCATCTCCCTAGCATTTTATCCTTGAGTTTCCTTCATGTTTAATCTGTCTCCATACTGAAGAGGGCTGGAATGATGAGTTGTGGCTGCAAATCGACTTTCCTCAATCTAGGAACAACAGCGCCTCCTAGGGTAACAAAGAGCGGTGCATAATCTGTCTTCATTTTTCTCCTTCTCCATCTCTATTGTTTTGTTTCTCATATTTAGGGCCAGAACATAAACTATAGAATTTCTTGTAGAAACATGATGCAGTCACACTAAAGACGGCTTGAGAAATGTTCAAGAGATAAAAAGATAAAAAGGAAAAGAGACATTAAAGAAAGCTTTTAGAAAAAATTGGTTCATACAGAGAAAAATCACTTAACAGAGAGAAAGAGCATTTTTACTCTTAGTTTGGCAGTGAAAGCAAACACAAATGAAGGTCATAAATGCAGGTGTTAGAATGTTTCAGCTTTTTGAAATATATGAATATCCAATAACTTGTTTCCAGTTTTCTTAAAATCACAACTCAGCTTACTTTTCTAACTCATATACTATCTCACCCCGCCTGGAAATTTCATTGAAAGGAACAGCAAACATTGTGGATTCTGAATTTTACCACTACCTGTGACAGTTTCAGTTGGTTGTTTTGGTGTTTCAAACTCCGGATGTCACCGTCCTCGCCTCCAAATCTTGTAGAGCTATCACTTACCTGGAGTGCATTTTTATTGAGTTCAATAGCTCCCCTCTTTCTCTGCTTTCCTTTTCTGACAGATGCTAACCAAGTTATTCCCCATCCCCCACCTCAGCCCTCCAAAAATGTAAGCTTTGATTATGCTTCCTGCATCTATTAGTCCACTAGAGTCCGCTGAGGTTGAGGGACACATAAATTTCATCATCAGACGATGAACGCGAGGGCCCGTGTGGATGTTTGTATGCCTGCCAATTTTTCATGGACACCATGGAGAATTTACATTGCAATGCACCAACTATGAATGTGGTCCGGGTGCAGACTTTAAATAAGTATAACAGGAATGAGGATTCAGCCATCATGTCTCCAGTTGTCCGTGTCTGCAACAGAGTATAATCGAGGCTTTACTGAGAGCAGCCAGATGTTATCCCCATATTGATATAGGTGTGGAGGATGTGATAAAAAACAAGTAACAATTTCAAGGATTTCTTATCTGCTTTATTTAGCCTAAATATGCTAAGCTGTGTCACACTGGTGGTTATCAACTTAGTTTTTCCTGGGTTTTTTCAACCTGGATTCACTATAAAAAAGCCTGGTTCTGCTGGAGGTTTCTTCCTGTTAAAAGGGAGTTTTTCCTTTCCACTGTCGCCAAGTGCTTGCTCATAGGGGGTCATTTTGATTGTTGGGTTTACTCTGTAATTATTGTAAGGTAAAGACCTTACTTAAGGTAAAAAGCGCCTTGAGGCGACCATTTGTTGTGATTTGGTGCTGTATAAATAAAATTGAATTGAATTGAAAGCATTAACATATTTATTTATATTAACATACCAACATGTTCATTTATTTAAAGTAAAGCCAGTGAAAAGCTTATTTCATCTATTGTTACTTGGAAACAATTAAAAGCACAAAAAAGTAAGGCTCTTGTAAAAAATAAAATAATAATAATAAGGAAGGAAACTATAATTTACAGCCTAGAAAGAACCACTTTTTTGTCTCTGACAGTGAACTCTGTATGGGAAAGCTTTTGTGCCTCTCCAGGGACACAATTTGTAGATATTTTTTACAATATCGCTATATTTTTCTTTAGATTCCATGACCAAGCCCAAATGCATCTAATGCCACGCATCTAATCTTTGATTTAACATTCTGTGAACAAGTTGCATAGCCAAACAATGCATGCACAGCTTAAATCACAAATGAAAATGTCAACATGGCGGGAAGTACTATATGCGCACCAACTGTGCAGAACACTCTTAGGCAAGTGTTCAAAATGTTCACTGCTCTGAAGTAATGGTCTGTTTTGTAAAGGAGAGCCTCAGTTAGAGTAATGTAGAACGATGAGAAGCAAACTACTCAAGGAGAAAATAGAATTTTTGCAAGACAGGGGATTGTGTTTCTGATGTTTGAAGCATGGCTATAGGACCTATAAGAATTGGCTGCTGGGGAAAGCTGTGCTGACAAGTGTATTCCACATGACAAAATGAGATGATGCGGATGATCAAATGGGTAATGGTCAGAGACAATCATCTGTATTCTGTATGCACAAAGTAAAACGTGTTTATCCTTCCATAAAGGGGTCAGTGCAAACTCCAATGACTTCTGTGCTACTTATCTTTGTACTGGTGTATTAGACAAATTATAATGTACCAGAAATTATGCATAAAGTGGGTGCAAAATGAGTTTACACAAAGGTTTAAGAAGAAGGCACAGTGAGCTACCCCTGTACTATTCAGCTGAGCTATCTGTGTCTTGGCTGGATTTTTTCAGGCGCAGTATTGAGCTGTAGGTCACCCACATTTTGACAGCACTCAGAACCCCATACACAATCACTGTAGTTACTAACATTGAAAGCAGGAAAACTGCTTTGAACTGGAAAAATACAAAGTGTGCAGAGTGTGGGTAAAATAGGAGTCATTACAGCACCAGTTTAGGCAGCCGGAATAATTAAAATTGAAGTACATCTTCTTTTTTTTTTTAGACAACTGAAAATTGCAGCTGAAAAGCTTTCTGTGTGGACACAGCTTTGCCCACGATTGCAAGCTTATGGCAACAATGACTGATGCTCTCTTCAATTGAAACAGACCTCGATTTGCTTTACTCGAAAGAGTGGGAGAAAAACAAAGGAAAATATTGTCCTGACTGATTTACAAAGTTGTAATTTCTTGGGTCAACAGACCACTATTACTACAGATTATCAATAGATGGCTAATACATATTATGCAGCGTGTTGGTTGTGGTGATCATCACAACAATAGATATCCACAGACATGCTGTAGCTCTTGACATTACTGTAGTTAGTCACAAATTCTAAAAATGTCAGAACCAAAATCTGAACACATGTGTTGCTTCTTTATACAAAATCATAACATTTTTTTCTCCCCAGATTCATTCCTATCAGTATTCACCAAATGCAAAAAACACATTAACAAATGTACCATATTTTTATATTTTTGATTACTTATTTTACTTCTCTGTCAAAAACCTGGGTGATAAAATACTTCCACACCTCCTTCTTGCTTCTTGTATCCTTACATGTCTTTATAAGCATCGTCAACAAGTTCTGTTTAGCAGTAAATTAGTGTAAGTTATTGGCTGTATACCATACTCACTTGTTTTCACATTATTTGACATTTTTTTATTTCCAAATCATTCTATACCCTTTTTCAAAAAAAATATAATGATTTTTACATGTTGATACATGTGTATGGAATGGGCACTAAAATATATCTGGTCCCATCTCTTGGATGTCCACCCTCTGTCTGCAGGTGTAAGGACGTGGATGTGGGTAAAGGAGAGTGGGATGTTAATATATGCTGCATTATTTATCGGTTCTCATCCATGTCCATGCTTTGTGCCCATTTCCCCGTGACATTTCAGATGTTCAGGAAAAAAAGCAACAAAACAATGTAATGGAAAGAAAGACCTTCAGCGAAGCACAATAGAGCTGAAAGAAGCGTGACGGATGAAGCAAACGCCTCGATTACCACTCACAATTCCCTTTCTCGCTACCTATCTGCGCAGCTCGGTGCGCGGATCACACGGACAAGCGACTGGAAATGCAGCAGTATGCTAGTGCCGCTACGTATCACAAGGTCCTCATAATTATATGTGAGATATATTATGTTGGATCTGCTCTCTTTTATCTTCATAGGCTTCTCTTTCATCTGTCAAGTCTAATGAACAGATGTTGCTCAGCTGTTGGAGTCAACATGATGGACTGAGTCGCTGGCAGGCTTATCCTTCTGCTGTGAGAAAGTGAGAGAGGTCATCTGGACAGTGAACAGCATGCCAGGGTGTCTTGACTCTTCTGTGTTTCTCACCTTTTTCCACCCTCATCTCTAACATCCAAGAGCTTTCCAAGCCCATGTCCCAACTACAGCACTCTACCACCTACTGTCTTGTCCATCTGAGCCCTTGTCAGCCATTCTGTTCGACTGATCATTTACCTGTAATGTGCCCTTGTCCACAACTGGAGAAGTCAGCCTGTGAAAAGGTCAAACTATTTATAATAAGGTCAACAAGGCCTCTGAGAGGCAAGGCAGCAAGGAAGGAGAGGGGAAGTGGTAAGACTGATGTGAGAGAATGAAGGTTACATTGAAAGTCACTGAACATTAAGATATAAATTATCTTGAGCCACCTCGTTTAAGGAAGATAATAAAAGGAGAAATCACACATTATTTGTGATAGTGGATATCTCAGAGCAATTTTATAAATATGAACACCCAGTGCTTCTCTTTATTTCTGCTTTGCCTCCTGTGTAATAGAAATCGTGACACTGTGGAAAAAGCATTGCATCTTTGGATACATACATTTACAGCTATAGGTTTTTGTTATTTTTCTTTTTATAAATGTAACAATTAATTAGTACATATACTGTAATATATGAAATATATGCAGTATCACATTTGCCATTTTTGAAAATCCAAAAAGAAAACAAGAATGAGCCCAGATACAGAAATACATGCACACAAAAATCTGAATGTATAATTAATTTAAATTAATAATAGAAATCAAAATCAAAAAATTCTATTTCTATGGCAATGCATGGAAGAGATTATTTTTAGTAAGGAAGACACATGATTAAGTCAACAGGCAACCTGCCCAACTAAGTCTCATTTTCCCCTTTATCCCTTTACCATTCCTATTTAAATAAAACATGTAAATTAATTTTAATTAATGTTCATATTCGATTCAAACCATGAGATGCAGATGTATCGCTACGCTACACTGGCTTAAGACACAGTACATATTGTGCTGAAAAAATTATGTAGAAAAATTAAGAAACTGACACACAGAATCAGAGATATATGATTTACATTAAAGGTTCTGTATATGAGACATAAAAAATATAAATGGCAAATATTTCACGTGTAAAGGTATGGTGGAGTAATGGCATCATTAAATAAAGAAAATAAAGAAAACTCTCCCTCTGTGTTTGATTTGTCACACATTCATTTAAATGTACAAGAACAAGCACAAGCTTTCACACAGCAAATGTGACATGGAAAAGTGCAGTCCGGCACGTTCAACATTTCAGATTTTCTTCCTCTGAAGGAATGTTCTGGAGTTAAAAAGGCCTCCAGCAAAGAGTGCGATAAAGACTGGCCTGGCTGTCCTGAGATGGAGAGACCTCTGAGCTGCTTATGTTTCTGTTTGTTCCAATTTACAGTGCTGGTCCTGCAGCGCAATATCGAGTTGTTCTGATTGTTGCCTGTACTGTAGCACATTGAAAGAACAACATGACATACAGTACTAAGGTCAGTGCTGTTGACTATTTTCCTAATTCTCCAATTCCCCTGTGAACATGAGGTATATTTCTCTAAAACTGATGAAATTAATTGAATTTCACAACCTCTGTCCTCCCTTCATTCCTGGCATGATTAATTCTAGAAAGGTTCTGAAATAGATTGTTGAAGCTCAGTTGGTATTAAATGTAATATATCATGGTACATACCTTCTGACAAGTTGACACTGCAGGGTGCCAGTCATCTGACAGAGGTGTAAACATCTGAGCATGACACAGATTTCACACTCTTCAGCTTCTGTTCTCTAGGCTTCTCTTGCTGGGGGAGAATGGCCAGTTCTCGTGCTCCCTGTAAGTGCAGTGGGACAATGCAGACAGACCTGTCGGCTACACCCTTGATCTCAGAGTGAGCACAGTGTTGGTGACAAAATTAGCCCTCACTGCAGACCCTACATTTTTGCACTGCACAAAAAGATGTTAGGGATTTTCCCGGTGCAGTGATAGATGTTGCACAGAGTACCTTGCAAAAACTCGGTTGCTTTCTGTCTGTATTCGTTCCATGTTAGTCTCCCGTGACACACGTGACAGATGTTTTATAGGATAAAGAGCCAGAAACAGCACTATGGCAAATGCAAAAAGAAGACAACCTGAGGCTACAGAACAGCAGTGGTCAGGTGTAGGATGTACTGTACTGTATGCACTTCTATCACTAATCAAACCATTTGAATTGAAAAGCTTTGAGATTTTAAACAGTGTTTAAACAGTTCATGCAGGCTGATGACAACTGCAGAATTTTGGGTTGGGAGTAAAATTTTGAAACATAGTTGGTTGATTTCAGTGTGCACAAACCTGGAAACTTACTTGAAGAGACATCCATAAATAGCTCTTTAAAACACCATATCTTCAAATCTCTGTGTCGGCTTTAGTCATGGGAGGTGCAGTTCATTTCAGATTTGGCTCAGCTCCCTTAGAAGAGCTGCCAAATGAGTCTTTGTTTACTATCGATATTCTATTCTATTCTATTCTATTCTATTTTAGCCTAATTTAGCAATTATGAATGGTTTGTGTGTTGGTAAGCAATTTTTCATTCAGCATTTCATAAAAGTCTTATTTTTATGCATTTTTCCTTACAAAAAAATACAGTTAGTATTGTTTAACATTTTAATAAAAACTTTAAATGAACAACTGAACACAGAAGCACAGCGAACAAATCAGTGAAATAAAGACTGCTTCCATTCAAATCCAGCTCTCTCTGTGGTACCTGTACCGCTACACTTGCTGTCTTCTAATTGTCCACCCCCTTTGCTTCTGTCACATAATGATATGATCCTAGTCTGTCCTTGCTTGTGATTGGCCACATTGTGTGCCCATCAAAATAAAGTCTTGCCTCTGCCTGCAGAGTTAAGCAGCAGCTGCTGAAGAGTCGGTTCTTCACCACAGGGGTCAGCTCTCCTTGTTCACTAAAAAGAATAGGCTCTTAGAGTCCGTTTATTCACAAACAATACATCACTATCCAGCTTTCATTGCTAAAATTGTTGGTCGATTGTTTAAAAAAGCAGTCAAGCTCTACTGAATGCTTCTAAAGTATAGTTTTAACAGGTGTAAAATCTGTATTCTAATGAACAAGTAACATAAACTGTCACTGTGAAGTCACCAGGGCCCTGTACTATGAAGTCAGTAAAATATACAGCATATCTGTTAAGCATATCTGGTTTTACATACCCCAACATCAGGCTACAGGACCACACTAAGGTATTTATCAACTCAATAGCTTAACCCAGGGGTGGTATTGGCAGCATGTGACCAATTACAGACATGGACAGGTCTATTGACTGCAGAGCAACTGACAAAGGAACATAAATTATAATATTAGAAAAACATGAAAACATTAAACCCACAATACAGACTTAACGTAACAAAGCAGTGTGTGTGTGTGTGTGTGTGTGTGTGTAATAGGAAGAGTGCTGTAGCAGTGTACTATATTAATAAAGTCAAAACTATTTGAAGCAAAGTTAAGCCAGAAAACCTGCTGACTGCAATTTCACAGACAACATGGGAGAATCTTGCAGATTACAATTAGGCATTGAATTACAGTAAATTAATGTTTAGATGTGTGTGAGACACCTTTAGTTTTTAGCCTTTCAGCCGCAGCTTTGGTGATGTTTGGCGGTCTGAGAACAAGAATAACATTCAAACATTGGCTTAGTGTATGCGCATATTCAGTCAACAAGGCTTTTAGAACATTAACATTTTCAAAATTCCAGCCAAGTGCAAGATAAAAAAGATAATTTTTCAGATAATTAAATTGCTTCTAAGATTCAAAATGTTGACAGTCTTTAAATGGGCATGAAAAACTTTCGACCCTCGTACTGCTCACAGAATCTTTCAGGAATCGTTGTGGTGTTTTCCAGAGAACTGATTAGTCTGCAGGTGGTCATTTCAAACTTGTTTATCTCTAACTTTGAACATTACCTGCTCCAGGGCAGGTTGGGTCTAGAGCATAAGTTACCATGGCAAAGTACCCTGGTAAGAAGTGAACCACCTTTGTAACAGTGAAGACCCAGGGCAAGGCTAAGCACAAATCCTGCTTTGCAGTACAGGCTTCCGAAAACAGAATAAATTTGCCACAGCAGAGAATCATTAAAATACTAGTCATAATGGATTAAAAAAAGTTAATTATCACTCCAATCACAAAACTAATGTCACAAAGGACTGAACAAATTGTCAGAATATACCATGCATACTGTCGATTTTTAAAGGACCCAAGATGCAGAACACAGGCGGCAGACTGCATGAACAAAAGCAAAGCCATTTTATTTAAGCTGATGCATAAACCCCCAAAAAGCGAGCAAACAGAAATCCAAAGCAGTCACATGTATACACAGAGGGAAACAGACTAGGAGGCTTAACAGATGCTGTGACAAAGGGGAAGACAGTGCTATTTATACTCAGAGGATAATCAGGGAAGTGGAAACAGCGGAGGGAATAAAACACGGATGTAGACAATGAAGACAATCACAGGAGGAAGTAAAGGTCAAAGCAAAACACTAAAGACAAATAACTACCAAAGTAAAGCAGGAACTAAACTCAAAACACGACACAGTAACAAACAACACTGAACAAAATCAATAATGGGGACACTAAACCCTGATATACTCAAACTAAAACATGATATAGAATGACACAGAGGAGGTTAGCGTAATGCTGACAAGGGCTTTCACAATAGCATGGGTTTTTAACCAGCACCAAAGGAAAAGCCTCAGGATAACGAGTAGCAGTACACAGTGGTGAGGATCTTCTGGTTTCTGGATTTTGCTTTGGGAAGCGGACTGACACAGTCAGCAATAACATTCTCAAGTGGCTCTCCAGTAACTGGAATGGGTTTTAATGGAGCGGTAGGAATCACCTGATTTGGTTTACCTGCGAGTTGGCATGTACGGCACATGCAGAATTTCACCACATCCAACTTAAGACTAGGTCAGAAGAAGTAATGGAGGACACGACTGTAAGTCTTTGTGATTCTAAGTGACTGGACGTGATGTGGTTATGCAATAAGCTTAAAACCTGGAAATGAAATAGACAGTTTAATACACCGAGTAATGGGTGTAACCAGTAATGCATCAGAACACCTTCTTCAATGAGTTAAGTTGCAGACTTTTCCCATTTAGGTTCCTTCACATAAGACCAACAGGCTAACAAACCTTCAACATTTTCTGGGCTTCAATGGGATTCTCTATATCTACTGCAATGTCTCTCAAACTGTTGGGCGCGCCCCAATAGTGGGGTGCAGGGTGGTGATAGGTGGGGTGCAAATTATGTTTCTCCCCCTGTGGAACAAATGTTGAACAGTGGATTCATTCTCATGGCTGAACAGGGAAACGTCAGAGAGTACGTTAGCACAGGAACAAGCAAAAACCACCATCACTGTCTGGAGTGTCCATAGTAGAGCTGTTGTGTTTGTGTGACTGTACATTTTACAAATGCAGGACACTAATCAAGCTCACAAGCACC
>VOQJ01012340.1:0-13110 GCA_015052665.1 Apistogramma diplotaenia | reverse complement strand
GAAGCTGCAATTTGTGTGTGTGTGTGTGTGTGTGTGTGTGTGTGTGTGTGTGTGTGTGTGTGTGTGTGTGTGTGTGTGTGTGTGTGTGTGTACATTTTTCTAAAATGAAAACCTCAAGCTCACTTAACTCTCTTTCATTAACAATGCTTATAGAGCACTTCAGTACACTTTAAGTTAAATATGAGTTTACCCTGTTCGACTATTTCTGTTTCACTCATGGAAAATTCCTATGATCCATCCACATTGCAGAATATAATTTAGCTGCACTAAATTGCCATTTCGCAGACGTGCTGCAGCCTTCTGACAGATTCTGAAGCCTTTCTTATTACCGCTGCACTAACTGATTGCTGTGGTGGCTGCCTGTGTATTGAACTGCAGTAAGTAATGAAAATGGTGTGCGTCCACTGCCGGTTCTCCCATTGATCCCATCAGTGGTGAGTCGCTTGGCTCCAATTAGGCCTTAATCGGCTAGAGAGAAAAGGAGAAGATGAGGTGTATGAAATGCGAAGCAAAGGGTTACCTGTGAGAAAGTCTAATTAGCAAAATTTCTGTAAATAAGCTTAACAAAAGTCTATTTTTTCCATTACTTCAGTATTATCTTTTTACAGTAACTGAGCATGAATAAACAGGTCAATTGACAATTGAGACTGTTTATCTATGTGTAATGTTAGCCACAGAAGAAAAAGAGCCTATTTCTCCACATTGCTCCCCTTCCTTGCTGAAGAGCTGACAGGCGCTGACTCTTGTCACAGCAATGCTAACGTAATCAGCTGAACCCACACAACCTTCAATGCACAAATTGTATTACACCACCGTTTTGGAGGGTGGGGACTTTAGAGTGATTTAGTTAATGCCTGGACCCCTCGTGAATGTTGAGTGGGGGAAGGCGCTGCATCCTTGACGGCATATTAGACACAACCAATAGCTACAGACAAGGCTGTGTATGTGTTTGAGTAAGTGCTTCCTGTGTGAGTGTGTATTTGTGTGTTCTTCTTTCTGCTTCACTGCTGCTGCACATCTGGTTTCCTCCACCAGGTACCAAACAAGTTAGGATGCAAAAACATCAACAGTGGGATGAAAGCAATGATGAAAGCTGGCATGTGAAAAGATGTTCATGATTCATATGGAAAAAACAAAGACTTTTTTTATTTCAAACCAAAGCTGTCAGTTTTCCTTTAATAACACGATCACTTGGCAAAAAATGAAAAGATCAGTTATCCAACCATCATATTTTTTGGATTGCTGAATAGCAAAGTAAATAATTCATCCCATTTGAAATTATAATTTGGAAGGTTTATATAAAAAATGCCAGTTGTCCCATCTTTGAAGAAAAGGTAATTAAGTCCCTATTGTCCTCAACCCTGTTCAGCCCATTTTACTTACTCTGTGCAAGAGGAAGAGACAAACTCTACCATAACATAATCATCAATAGTCATTGACAACAAATCCATTATTCATTTGAATGAGCGTGAACCTAAATAGCTTTACATTCAATTCAGTTTTACAATATATTTATTCAGGTTGAAAGGTTTAGTGAGACTCTTTGTCAGGATTCAACCCACAGTCCGTTCAGCATCAGCACCCCAGTGGCTGAGAGACACTCAAGCATGGCATCTGACAACCTAGAACTTAATCAGGTACAGCCGGCTTTGGAGAAGAACACACAAAGCCACAAAAATAAAGTGAAATGGCCAGAATTCAGTAACTAGCAAGACTGTCAACCGTCACTGCAGGTCTGAGCAAAATCAGAGGCAGACTAAGAGGAACAGGAACAAAGAAACTGGAGAGTATGAGCAATCTGATCTATGATTATGGAGCATAAAGATTTGGAAGGAAATAACAACCCCTCCCATGTCTAGAAGGCAAAAAATGTGTACCTTGTCAAAGAAAGGATGCCTCAAACATCAACCAGTTCTGGTGGATCAAAGAGAGAAAAACTTCCTTAGCATCGTGGCTCAAATATTAACAGCCTACCAGAAACAGACTATAACATGAACTGCCACTCCTACACTGGCAGCTGGGAGGAAATGGACCCTGTAAGAAGCCATGCAGCAAGCACAATTTCTTCTCAGGGACTGATATATCATGAGACGGGTCTAGCAAAGAAAAAGCAGGGCAAGCCAACCAACATGGCAAAATCCACCATGAGGTTCGGTAGCAAGGGGAGGCAGAGTGATACACAAAGACCCAACTAGACCAATTAGGAAAATCTGGAGTATTTCAAAATCTACAAACCAACAGTGAGAATCTGTATTGTTGTTTGATTCCCCCCACAGTTGATGTGATCACCCCTGTTTGATGTGCACCTGTTGCAACAGGCAGGATGTGTTCCTGATTAGAAGTGATACCAGCTGCTGGCTAACAGGCTAACAGGGCAGAAACATTTATCTGGTTAACAGAGCCCTGACAGGGCCTCTCTCCTCCACTCTGCTCTCCGTAATGCTTTATGACACTGTCATTTAAAGATGACATATGATACAAGCAGGGTTTAGCTCGCCAACATCCCCCATCGTCACACAAACACGCACTCGCACAGCTGCTGAGGAAGCAACACAGGATGGAAAGAGAGGCAGAGATTGATAAGCAGCTGCCCTGTGGAGTGTGTATGTGTGAGTGTGAGTGCATGTGTGTGTTGGCCAATAAAGTCTTGGTTATTTATTTGATTATTTTTTCCAGTTTTACATCTCCCATGAATCAGGAGCAATGGTTTTGTGTGACTCAGGATATTGGTTGTTTACTCCAGTATGTGTGATCTGTGTGTTGTGCGTGTTTTTGTTTGTGTTTTAGATGTGCCACAAACCAGTACAGGGATGGCTAAAACCCCAAACACAATATGCAGTGCAATCATCATGGTCCCATAGGTAATCATTAGTTGAAGAGACACATTACTTATTAACAAATCAATTAATAATTGATTAATTAACAAGAAAAAGTGAGTCCAGTGGCACAACAAAACCTATTTATAGTACACAGTACAGGGAGCGCTCTCTGTCATAGATAGACAGTGAATAAGTTTACTTGAAAAGCTCAACTTAAAGGCATATTTCCTCTTTCCTGTTTTGAGTGCAGCTTGAGGTTGTCCAGCATTAATGTCATCTTATGCCACAATTCAGCCTTGAGGGACTGACCTGTACATACATATACAGCTACCTGTACTTGTCTGAGTAAAGCAAGTGTCCCACTGCTAAGTTTCCTTAACACCGTGAGTCACCCTGGACAGTATATAAATGATAGCCTTAGCCAGTGTTGGGGTAAATTAAAGTATTAGACAGTTCTTACTTTTCTTAAAAGTAAAGCAGTATGTTACCCTGGAGACTTCAGTCATTATACTACTCATTACATGAATTTCACATTACTCAGGCTATTGTCCCTCACTCTTACATACACGGACACAAATTTCTATCCTCACAAGGACATAGACACAATCTTTCTTTTAGTACTTAAGTTTGAACATAAAATTGACAACACAAAGAAAAACCAGCCCAAAAAAGACTTAAAGGTTTTTTGTGATTGTAGTACTTTAAAAACATGTACAGGTAGAAATGAGAAGTCCATTGCTGCAACATCAGGCTCTGACTGCTAAGCTGGAGTGTTTTTTGCTAGCTTTGTGTTAGCATGCTGTGTGGATGCTTGCAAAGAGCTGATGTGATAGCAGCATAATGCAGTTGTTTCTGTATTTGTTACATTTTCCACATTACATCACACTTTTGTCTTCCTGTGAAAAAAGAAAAAATTAAAAGTAATGCTCATGTCTAATCCTCAAAAATGATAGACTCCTCTACCATTGTCCTCCCTGCATACAAGCCAAAATCAGCTAACTGTAGTGCAAGCGAGCAGGAAGAAAAATAAATTCTTTCTATCCACCTGGCATGCAGAACAATGAAGCTTGGTAACACAAGTAACAACATAATGTGATTATAGAACATAGTACAGTAGTACAGTAACTCATTACTGCATTAATAAAAAAAGCCACATGATGACTTTGGAAAGCATTACATCCAGTAGCCACTGTTATTTTGACTGGCACTTATTTAATTAAACTGGATGGGATCCTTGGGGGCCAATTTCAGCACTTCTGCACTGGCTTCAGACTCAGATGACGTGTCCATTTTAATAGAGAAGATTGTTATAGGGACCCTACCCACCTATTGGCTAACAGGTTCATGTTGTTCATTAAATTATAAAATTATGCAAAATTAGATCATGGCTTGGAGCTCAAAGTAGCAACCTGGGTTCGAGTCTGACTGATATTTGCTGCATGTCTGCCTTGGCTAGTTCCCCTCCTTCACTGTAGTGCTATCCAAAAATGTCTTTTTAAATATGAAATGACAGTTCAACAGGCATGCAAAACTTTAGAAGCTTTAGACACTTGCCCAAGAAAAAGATGGCTCACTGGTTACTGGACTTGGCAAGTACTGAGCAAGGTTATATTCAGGAGTGAAAAATGCAAATTTAAGCAATGATCTATCTCAGAAGGTTCTGCACCACTGTGGGCTAAACACACAATATGTTGGCTATGTTTTTATTGTCTGTTCATTTTTGGACTTGGGGTTTGAAACAATTTAACATATTTTGAGTTACATTCTGTTGTCAACCGCAAGAAAATAAAGGGAAGATGAAAATGTTGAAATTAATGGCCATGGCTCAACCAAGGAAACTCTCTGCATATTAAATTGCCTATTGATTCAGTGCTGTCTCGGTCATAAAACAGGAAACCAATCTGGAAATATTTATGTGTTATTTAAGAGAGGGCTTACATAATGTATTTTCTCCAAATATCTAGTACTAAAGTGTCATATTTAAAACAATTGTGCATGCAACTTCAACTCCACTAATTAAAGATTATTGTCATAGAAAAACGTAAGTGCACAGCTGCTATTTTTATGTTTTCTGTGGGATCATTATTTGCTATTGTTCTGGAACACCATGCAAACAGAGGTTAAAAAAATGAGAACTCTTGGAAATGGGAACACATTTCACAAACAACTCCAGTTCTTTCAGTGCACTCCTGCAGTTCTGTCTCTCTCTACTTCATACAGGAAGCATGAGAGGATAATTAGATTACCTGTTCTGAATAGGGAAATATAATTAAATCTAACATGAGCTAACCCATTTACAAATTTATTGCCCCTGTTAGGAATTGGGACACCCTCCATGAATGCAGAGGAATGACCCTTAAATTCAGATCAATAAGATGCGGATCACAGTTCTTACAGATCACATTCCTGCTTTAATTGTAGTTATTGTGTGCTAGTATATGTTGCTTGGATATCAAGTCCATTTACCCATTTCTAAATGAGAAAATAGCACATTTTCATGTTTCTGTAAATCTTTATCATACTAGGGTCATTGCATATATGTGAATGTTCCAAGTGTCTGCTTTCTCCTAAATGGCAGTGTATTTACTCTCAGTCTGCATGTTTTCTTTCTCTTGAATTTTTTTTATGGGAGTGAAGTGCATCATCTGCGTCACAATAGAAGTGGCTTTTTGTTTGGGGCAGTGAAAGTGAAGAGCTAAATGGATAAAGCCCCGAAGACTGTGGTGGAGCAGGGAAAACCACTGTTTCTGTGTTTTAAAAGGACTGCTCTAGATATAAAAGCTAACCCAGAATTATTGCTGATGTAGCATTGCACACTTTTTATGTCCATCACTAACTGAGATATACATGAAAATGTATTTAGCCTAAAGATGTAGGGACGAAAAACTACGGCATGTTTTTAATGATGACTATGAGACATGGGGTGATAGGCTAATTTATCCCTTGGAAAATATTCATTTGGCAAGTACTTTAAGCAAAATTACTTTTTTAGATTTTCTACAAAGAGAGCAATTTAGAGTTCATTACCTCTCTAAAGTGCACTTCGAAAGGATAGACAGCAGGTTCAAAACACCAGTTCAGTTTCTGTATCATTACAGCTCCAAGCTGACATTTTAATTGGAGGGGACATTGTTCATTAACACCAACTGTCCGGATAATGTACATTTTCTCATTAGATTTCTTTTTTACATTTGGATAGTAACAGAAAAAAAAATTGGATTTATCTTCTTGTAAGCAAAAATATTTCTAGCACTCTTTAGAAGTCTTTGGTGTCTAAACCAAAACATCTGATGCATGTTTGGAGTGGTGGTCCTGTTAGACTATCCAACTGTGTCCATGGTTCAACTGTCTGGCTGTTGATTTAAGCTGAAGTTGAAGAATTTGGAGACAGTCATTGTTCCATCTACTTTGTGTAATATAACAGTTCCACTGGCAGCAAAACAGACACTGTGTTCTTACAAGAAGTTAATAAGCCTTGGTCTTGTCAAGTTAAAAGACACTGTAGAACCTTCACCACCACTTTTTAAATTTAAGTCAATGTATGCTTATAGGGTGGGTGATGAGGGTTGTCCCCTTTCTCCATTGCTCTTTGATCTCTCCCTCGAACCACTGGCTCAGAAAGTCAGACAACACCCATTTACGCTTCCTATCTCTATCAATAATACTGTACATCACATATCGCTATATGCAGATGATATTTTGCTTTACATCCGTAATGCAAAGTTCTCTATTCCACACCTTTTATCTAATTTAGATCTATTCGGCTCACTTTCTTGATATAAGACTAACTGGTAAGTCTCCACTGCTGCACTTAAATTCATCCACATCAGCTCTGCCCCTGCCGTCTGATATTCCAGTTGTAAAGCAGTTTAAATACCTCAGGACCTACATTTTTCCTTATATATTTCATATGGCCTCTTATAATTGCCAAAATGCATTTGATCTCACTGATAAGGACTTTCAACGATGGTCTAAATTCCCAATATCTCTCCAACCACGAGTATTGATAATTAAAATCTATACTCTTCCTCATGTGAACATTTATTGTTCAATGATTCCTTTGGCCCCACCAAGGGTCTATTTGGAAACACTTCATTCTTTGGTCGCCAAATTCATATGGAATGGGAGGAAACCCCAACTGAAATTGAGGACACTCCAGAGAGACAAGACGTTGAGTGGACTATCTCTACTGAACTTTAAGTTGTATTTCTGGTCCTTTGACCACTGTTTCCTGGAGGCCACTAAAAGAGAATATTTCCCAGCCATGCAGGCTCTACGACCTTGTATTTGCCAGTATACCTCCAAAAGAGACTAAACTATAGCTAGGCCCCATTATTTCTTTTTTGCTGAGAACTTATCACACAGTACCGAATCACACAAATACTGATTTAAAGTGGCACAAACAGTCTCCTATATTTGATAATTTTGCTATTCTTATTGGGGGAAAAAAACCCTTCTCTTTTCCGCAATGGAAGGACAAAATATTACAAAAATATTTCTAGCACTCTTTAGAACTCTTTGGTGTCTAAACCAAAACATCTGATGCATGTTTGGAGTGGTGGTCCTGTTAGACTACCCAACTGTGTCCATGGTTCAACTGTCTGGCTGTTGATTTGAGCTGAAGTTGAAGAATTTGGAGACAGTCATTGTTCCATCTACTTTGTGTAATATAACAGTTCCACTGGCAGCAAAACAGAGGGGTTTAAAGATCTCTTTGATGATCACGGCATGTGCTCATTTAGTCATTTAGAATGTTTTTCTTCTACTTGTAGCTAAGATTAAATCCTCAGCCCGCCGCAATGGTGCCTCAGCAAGGCGCAACGCCCAGCGCCACCTATTGGAAACAGTAACGTGCACGATGGCAGGCCCCGTCTACATTTCTTCAGAAACCACTGAACACATACATAAATTATTGAAAACTATTCAATAAAAACATGATTCGCTGCTCTTTCACTAATTACTTGATAATTTTAACTGTTTTGCATTCCAAATTAATTTTTTGTTTTTCAGCACTTTAAATTATTTCAGAAAATCACGTTTCAACTTTTGAAGCACGTTTGCACAATTTAAACTGTTTTGCATTTCAAATTAATTTTTTGTTTTTTAGCAGTTTAAATTATTTCAGAAAATCATGTTCAGTATTGAGCATTCACAGTTGTATTTTTGCAGAAAATGCATTTCATCTAGTTTGTCTTGTGCCCCTTTGGAAAGGATATGGGAAAAGGATTTATCAGCTGTGGGAGAAGCTGGAACACAGAGTGGAGGAACCTAGGCAACACATCTAAAAACCCCGACCACTACATACATTTCAAATTCATACATAGACTACATTTAACACCCAGTAAGCGCCATGCCATGAGGATCATTACCTCTCCATATTGTGATCTATGTCCACTGCATGCCTTAGGATAATTTCTACATTTGTATTGAGACTGTCCTGACGTGAGTACTTTCTGGGAACAGAGCTCTGTTTGATTTTTTTGAGTGGTCTATTTCATGCCAATATTTCGTTATCACCATCGTTAATATTACTCAGTGATGACTCCAAGTTAGAGATTTCCTGTCATCAGAAATGTATACTGTGGGCTGGCCTACGTTAGCTAAGAGGATGCTGGCTTTACGTTAGCAACCTCCAAACGATGGCCTTATTCTTTCTTAGAAAGGCCTACTATTATGATGGAGAGATCAGTAGCTAAGCCAGCTAAGCCAACTAATGGCTGCCAGCCAGAAAACAAAGCATGGGATGCCACCTGCAGGTTGGTTAAAGAGAAAATACAACATAACTCCTTATAACCATTTAATTTGGTGTGCATAGGCTCTATTTTTGGCCATTTAATGGTAATTGGATTCACTTGACCGCTTTTTTTAAAACCTTTATTTAACCAGGTGAGACATTTGAGAACCAATTCTCATTTATTTACCACACAAACATGACCTTGTTTTGAGATTCGGGGAGAGGTGGGGGGAGGGGGGCGCCATGGAATGGGTATTGTACATGTTTGTTTTTCCTTTACATGTCACATTTCATCATCTCGTCTTGTATTATATTGTTTCTGTTAATTTTTGATGGCTGTTCAATAAAATAAAGTTTCTCTGCCTTTTCAGTCTATTAAAATAATCTCTCTCTCTCTCTCTCTGATAGAGAGCATATTAGCTGACCCATTCTGAAAATAGTGAGGAAGCCATCTGGAGAAAGTGCTTTTCATTAGATCAAAAGATGCAAAGCTCCACGTGTGACATTTGTACACCTTAAAACAAGTCTGAACATGCACACATCCATTCACTTATTCCATTCACGGCTGAAAAATAATAACTTTTGCTGGATCCATTTTCAAACAAGCCATTGCTACTTAGAATAGATGCTGTGAATGACATCAGCTGTAGAGCAGCAGCAAGCTACCACTGTACAGTAAATCTTCCTGTAAAATGAAATGGATTCTTTGAGAGAGACAGAAAGGCTATTTGTCTCCTGGTCCAAACAAGCTAAATCTAAATAGGAGATCAATACTGATATATTTAGGCTGCTAACTGCTACACTAATATATTATTGATGTTTGGGTCTTGCTGGATTAAATTTGAGCTGCACACAACAGTTCATCTTGATCAGCAGACACGGGGGAGACAGTCCCAAGAATTCCCCTGGAAGTGTGTGTATGATATTCATACAGGTCCAAAAAACGAAAAGGTAACACGTGTTAAAGAAACTGTCAAGCTGAGCAATGAAGAATGTTACAGAATGTGACTGGAAAAGGCCATCACAAACTTTCATTACATTTGTCCAATGACAATAAATAGGCTGCAGGGTGCAAAGAGAACATGTAGTATCCAGGGTCTTAGCAGAAGCTGAGTTACTTGTGAGTCAGTCACTTATCACCTTATTAACCAAGGTCCTCAGCCCATACACAAGCTATTAGCTCATTACATCACACAAAATAATAATGTGAATTTTACATTTATATTTGCAAAGGCAGTACGTTACTCTGTTTCATCAATACAAAGATAAGGGCTCTGGTTTTGGGCTTAATGTATGTCATTAATCCATCAACATCTTCAAAGTACATCTCTTTGAAGTTCACTCTGAAGTTTCGGACTGCATTTATCAGCATTGAAGATGGAGAAAGACACAGACTATTGAAGAAACAACACAGGACTGAGTCAGAATGGCTTATATGATTTCCAATAAAAGAAAACAAGGTTGCATGGAAAAATAATAATTTTTAGAGTGGATAATGGGAGTGTGTTCACTCACCTCATCAGTGGAGCTCTGATGGTAACATAAAGGGCGGAGCTCATATTATGGGGAAGTTGCAGCCCTTTTGTATTTCTGTTTGTTACACAGAAATTATGCCCAGCAAATATGCATCTGTTTACTAATTACCCATCATCATTAAAGACGATTAAATATGATTTATCATCCACAGACTTAATTTGAATGAAACATGATGTCAGATGTTCCAGCTGACCCCATCAGAAATGAAGAGTAGGAAAGAAAAAGAGGGAATTGCAAAAGGTAATACTTGCAAGTGCATTTATTTACCACCTTTTTTGTTTCATGCATCCATTTTCTTTAACTTCTCCAATTCAGGACCATGGGAGTGCTGAAGACTACACAGCTGCCATGGGAGGCAAGAGCTGGGGTATACCCTGAACAGGTCACCAATCGGCTGCCGAGCTTACACACAGAGACAGACAACCATTCACAGGTTAGAACCACCAATTAACATAATCCCAGGCATGTTTTTGGATTCTGGGAGAAAGCCCACAGGGAGAACAAATAAACTCCACACAGACAAAACTCAGCCTGGCTTTGAACCATACATACTATACATTCTTATTCTGCCTTCCTATTACTCCACAGACGCTAATTAGCAAGAGCACAAAGTGTTATATATTGTCACTTAAAAACTCTGGAGATTTACTAAATCAATCAGGGAATAAAATTCACACTCGAGGCCATACAGACACAGGGAGAACATAACTCCACAAAAGTCCCAACTGACAAGGCAGTTCAAACCAAAACTCCTGTCACTGTGAGGCAACCAGTTCAAACCAGTGCACCGACATGCCGCTTGTCACTAAAAGCAAGATTTTAAATGGTTGTGTGGGAACATTACATTTTAAATTCCAACAGATATTAAGAAGCAAAGCCTAAACAAGCATGAAATTAGCAGCATTTACTAACTAAGCCAAGACTTTTCCTTCCAGTAAACCCATACTTTAACCAGGAGCTTTCCTCTGGGTTACATTTCCTGTGACTTCTCCATTCATAGAAATCTCAGCCCCAATCTTCAAAGCACAAAGCAATGGGATCAAATAGTGATTGTTTCTACCCGCATCCACCCGAATATGTTACCAATATATAATTTACACACTATTGTAAACTACAGGTTTAAGTTATTGTCAGCGGGCTTTCTATTATAGCTGATGGATTACTAATTGGACGTCATTATTCACCTCTATCTGCAGTACTCTGAAGCTACTGTAATTCCACTAATGGAGTGCTTACCATTCAGGGCCAATTTTCTGACAGTGACTGATGCTGCGTAATTGCTGAAAAAAAAAAGTGGTTCCCCAGCTATTGCTTAAGCACAACAGTAACTACAGAGAGGGAAGGCACTCCCATATGTTACATTCAAGTACTCACTATCTCACAAGGGAACATTATGAAATAAGTCTACTTACTAATGCTGAGCGAAGCTTTTCTGTTTCTCATGAACAAAATCTGAAGCTGCTGAACTCTGCAGCTGGGGTGCAATAGCACAGCAAAAACTAAAAGGAAGAAGAGGATGTAGTCATATGTATTGTGAATATATTCACAAAAATAATTGAACACTAAATGCAAATTCTGCAATAGTTAATATAAACAGTATGGAGCCATTAGCACGGAGGCAGCACATGATTTGCCTCAGAACAGACCCAAAATAGGTTAACTATGAGACTCCTAAAGAAGCTGCATTTGCATAAATACAATATCTGGTGGCTTGCACAAGACATCAGTAATTTGTTAGAAGAAGAAACAATAATTGTGTCACTGTCTGTTTACTGATATGATCCACACGCCATCCTCAGTTCAGGCTTTGAAGGGGAAACTATTTTCTTTGAAGAAAGAAGAAACAAGTGCCATTCACTTTTTTAAATCTATTTTTGGGGCTTTATAGCCTTTATTCAATGGGGCAGTAGAGGACAAACCAGGGGGAAGTCATTCAGTATAAATGCATGAGGCTCACAGCATATGGAACTCCTTCTCTGGTTAGTGAGCTAAACCAGTGCCACAGTGTCACTTTCTTAAGATTTTTTGAGGCTGGAGCTTACATCAGACAGATTGTAAGTCTGTTGCAGGTCTAAAAATCAAGTGAACAAGACAACAAATTTTTAATTTCATTACATTTTTAATTAAATTTATTTGCTCTCTGAGGTAAGCGGTTTTAGTTCCTCTCCCTTTAAGGCCATCCTCTCTTTAAGTCAACTGTCTCATCTCCCATGAGATGACTAGGAATATCCACCCTTGCTGATATCAATAAGAGACAGCTTTTATCTTACAGGAATCACAGCAATGACTTTATTATTTGTTTGGTTTTTTTAGTCATGTTTAATATGATATCTGTAACAACACACATATGATGTACATGACAGTAAAGAAATGTGTCAAGAAGCCAAAGATCTCTCACAATATTACCAGGATGACAGTGTGAAGTGATCTGTATTAAGATTGTGTATTTGGTTTCCATTGAGACACAGTAGTGTAGTCAGTTGGTCTTAAACTGGGGCAAGGTATGCTTGCCTCAGTACATTTTAAATATAGATGAGTTTAAAGTTAATTATTAACCTTTAATTAACCAGGAAGTGAAACTTTTGAGAATAAGAATCTCTTGTGAGAGACTTTCCAGGCTCCAGGTGGGCAGCATGATTTTCATTGGCAGGAGTTCTTGGAGAAAAACTAGCACATGTGGATAAAGCATACAAACACAGCAGGGCCCTGCCTGGCTTCAAACACAGGACCTTCATGTCACTGTGCTCATCAATTTAATTGGCAGAACTTTGTCCTCTTGGACTACATTTATCTTTGATTTATGGTGAAAATTTAGCACATGTGAAGCATGGTCATAGATTATGTTTCATTATATTATAGTTATGTCATTAACTTCTTTTTACCCCAGCTAACCTTGAGAAATATTTTTGCTAATAAATAAATGCCTAAATAGTGTTCATATACATAAGGCATTATTTTACTGCTGAGAAGCTTTTTTACAATGTAAAGACTTTGTTACCATTTACTGAAAATGCTGAGCTT
>VOQJ01012339.1:9694-19768 GCA_015052665.1 Apistogramma diplotaenia | reverse complement strand
TGCGTTATTGTGGATAACTTTGTTGGGGGGGGGGGGGGGGGGGGGGCACCTGAATCTTTTACTGAATCTCATCTGGTTTAATTTTACCAAAACTTTTAGAAAATACAAATACAAATCAGGTAATCGGCAATATAATCATTGCTGGAATTGCAATATTTTGCTCTGGCACAGGGTCAAATAATGCTACACCCACTGATCTTGCTCAAGGACACTGCAGTTGACTAGACACTATTGGTGACAGGAGAACCTACTGTGGCCTTCGTCTCCACATGTTCTTTTGGCATCTGGTTCAGTAATTTCACAGCATGAGGCATAGCTTTAAAAAAAACCGCAGCATAACCCCTGGCATGTCAGACACAGGCAAGTGTCCACTTAAATCACTGTTCTCTTCAAGTTGTTTCATAGAAAAAAACATGTAAACACCTTCTAGATGTTGTTCTGTTTTTATCTTTATTTATTTATTTATCTGTATTTTCTGATGCTGCGTTTTGTGAGTTATTTGTACGTAATCTGGTACAAAATGTGTTGTAGTTCAAGCACCGCTGTGGAAATACGTGTCAGAGTGATTTTAATCATTGTCCTATTTTTGCAAACAGCGTTTCTCGGTGCATTTCGCTCACGAACGAAGGCATATTCATGCGAGTGCTGCGAACACTGAAATAAAGTTGGTGGCTGAGATGCTTTTATATTTAAACTTGAAGATCATTTTTTAAACAGTGTATATAGTTCAAGGCATACAACTCAAAACTCTCGTGACAGGTTCATGGTGTACTGCGGTTCTTGAAAGCACTTTTCTGTGTTTCCGTCTCTCTTCCCTCTGAGTGTCCTGTGGGATTTACAACAACCTACAATGGATCCAGACAGATGGCAAGGTGGGGGTGTTGGGTAACCATCTTCTGAACCCCGGGGAATACTGCCATATACAAGCTGTCAAGCAAATGTCTTCACTCAGAATTGTATTTGTTGTACTATAATGAGATCCTCAATTTGATGTTAATTTTCCACAATTGTTCAGACATCCAAAAAGACAGTGAATACTGTGGCACTGCCTTATTCTATGGTCTTGTTAAGAACTTTGTGAGCCTTGTTAATTATTTTCTTGTTGTGCCAGCAGCATTTGATGAATGCATCAGGGCAACAAGGCCATCGGGAATTTCCATAAAGTAAAGAAGCAAATAGGTCATGAATAACATTAAAATTCCAAAAGAACCACTTCAAAGAGTGGTAACCCAGTGCCTCAGCATTAACTGTATTTGACCATTCATATCTTTCCTCATTAAGCACCCTGAGAAGCTTTATTTGCTGAAGGCTGTGTACTGTGGGCTGGTGGCAAGTGCATCAAAACAGTTCTTTCAAGTTTTTCCTTTGTGTTAAGTATCATGCAGCTACACGGCTCTTAACAAGTCAAAAGACGGAGAAGACCTTCTGAAAGCATGTGTCAGCTCTGCTAATACTGATGAAGCTCATAACAATTTATGTAAGACACAACTTCAGTTGTTCACTGTTGACTGGATAATTGACAGGCTATTGTTACTTGACTGCCGAGATTTCCCAAGAGATGTGTCAAATTTGTCCAGCCAACCACTAAAAGACTTCACATATTTTGACAGGGATTGTTTTATTTTGTTTTTGTTTTTTTTGACAAAAGAGTATGCTTTTAGAATACTTGGAAAGATGTCACGAGGACGCAAAAACTAAACAAACGGCAGCCTGGGAGTGTGTCAAGCTCTTTTGAAAATAACTTTTTTTTAACAATGTGCGCCTTCAACCTTAACTTCATATTTTCACAGTAAAAAAAAAAATCCATCAAGTAAATCTTACAGGCCATCATTTGTTGAATATTTATAATGGTTAAGTGGAAATGTCTAACAGGTCAGATTACTAACAGAAAAATAGCAGGTAATTAACTTAAAATGCATACCTGCTGTGTTTATCTGTAAAACCACTCTCATATTCTCAATTCCACTCAAGCGCAGAGTGAAAATGTGTTTATTTAAATGATAATAATGAATATTTTGACAAGGCTGGTGTTATGAGTCTGTTACCAAAGATCCTTCAAATGATCACTTTGATCCAGACTAAAATATCTCAACAAGTGCTGAATGGATTGTTGTGGAATATTTTTTCACACATCCACGATCCCCAGAAATATGAATTTTGATGAATTGTGTGATTTTTTTTCCAGCTTTAATAGCCATTTTTGGCTTGGATTCATTGACTCTAACAGCCTCAATAGACGTCCAATAACTTTCATACAAGCATCTTTGCAACAAGTATTAGATCCTTTCAGTCAGCTGGAGCCTCAGGTGCATTTTGTATGCAGTTTAGGCATCTCTGCATCCACCAAATGTGATGGCAAACATAACAAACTCCATACCTGCTAAAAATCAACTTGTTGGCATTATCACATGTGCATTTTTCTGTAACTTTTACCACCTCAGTAATGCTTTCAAACAATATTAACCCAGACTCCTCGTATATCTCTCCGAGCAGAGCTTGATTATAAGCAGCATCTGCATCCCATCGTTCACTCTGCCGCGGATTTCCGGTCTCATTCCAGTTGCAGGTGGCAGCGGTTGTTGCAGATGGCAGCGGTTGTTGCAGATATGTGGAAAAATGGATTTAATGTGTTTAGACTAACTGTTGGAGCACATTTAGCCGCTCTCTTTCTGTTACAGCCTGATCCTCATGTTTGTGAACCAGATTTTTCATTCCCTTTGTGGCTGTCTTTGGCTGTTAAATGCCTGACAGTGGTGAGGAGGATCACAGCACTAAGTCTCCAGTGTGGGACTACAGTCGGGTGAAACCCGGATAACAATCGTTTTTCTCGCCTTTATAGATTTCCCCTGCCGCTGCCTTGTTTAGGCCTTGTTTATTGTATTTTGGCTTTATTTTATTTTGTCTCGATTGTTGCATTTGTATCGACCGTGCATTGACAACACAAGTGTAATTTTGAATAGCATTCACCTGTCTTGTTTTGTTTAATTTGGTTTCTTTAGAGCTATGAATCTGTTTTAATAGCATTTTTCCTGATAATAAAATCACACTTATGCATGTCAGTGAAAGCACTGGGATACAAATGTAAAGGACACTATTTGAAGTGAGATTTGCAGTGAGACATTTGTTGAGTAATTGGTAGCACCCCTGGGTGATCAGTGTAGATTACCTCCCCGAGTGGCCCCCAAGTGTCTCTATTAATTTGTTAATTCAGCTAGGCTACTGTTTTGTTTTTAAAACAACTTTAAAGCAATAATACAATAAAGTAATATTTTACTTATCTAATGCTATTCGTTTTGCTTGTTTTTGTCTTGTTTTGTTTTAACCTATTCAAATTAACCTGCCACACCTCTGTGGAGTCTGTGTGTTTTGAGATAATTACGGTTCATTAGTAATATTTCCTGGGGTACAATTCCCCAGGTGACATTCTTAGTCTTTCTTCCAATTTCTATTCTTTATTCTTTCACCACGTTTGCAAACCTATATTTAATATGTCCAAAATACAAGAGGTTATAAGAAACTGGAACAATGTTCACATAACAAAGCAAGCAGACAAAAAGCAGGCATTAAAAGGAACTGGGCTATTACAAAAAAAGAAAAGACTAATGACACATAGCTGAGGTTTGCACTAAAATGGGTAAAAACACATGAAACGTGAACACTGCCAATCCCTGCTGAATCTTGAACACAGCTGGATCTGCAACTGCAGCATCAGCAAACAGCAACTGAGGTGACTGCAAGCCTGACACCACATAACCCAAAAAAAAATATCTGCACAGTATTCAGAATATTTTTAGAGGACGTGCACTGCAGTTAATACACCGTGATTACATTAATTGAAAGGACTTACAATTACACGTGTCCCAAGGGTAAGTTTGTGGACTCTGGACTCCTTT
The DNA here is from genome assembly GCA_015052665.1 of Apistogramma diplotaenia. Lineage (NCBI taxonomy): Eukaryota > Metazoa > Chordata > Actinopteri > Cichliformes > Cichlidae > Apistogramma > Apistogramma diplotaenia. The sequence continues at coordinate 15,875 of VOQJ01012339.1, read as the reverse complement.
GAAAATATAGCAGGTTTGTGTTGCTGCACACACAAAGTGGAAGGCGTGAAAATTGATATTTGTACTTTGGGACTTCAGAGCCACCTGCTGCAGCTGAGACCATTTTTTTTTCTGTGGGAGAAACAAAAACATGCTGTTTCATGTCAGTTACTACACTCAGCTTCTCTATGTAGGAAATACAATCATTTTAAACCGTTGTGGAGTTAATAAAACTAGATCATGGAAACGTGGGACAACATATCAATCCCCACACTAGTTTATAATATGAAACCCATAAAAACTACAATAAATTATTTAAAGGCACTATTTTAGATTTCACAATGTCTCTTAATAATTCATCACACGTCCTGCATATTTGAAAATACCTGAGTTTGTGTGGGGCTTTACAAGCATATTCAAAATTCCAAATGTGACACAGCAACGCGACTAAGAACAGGAGACAAGCATCGTTCTTGTCACTGTAACGTAATGAGTATCTTCCTCAGATGAGCAGATTACAAGAAATTTCCTCCTCCTCTTCTCTTGAGTCTTTGCGGCGCTGATAGCAATTCATATCTTGATGGGTTTTTGTTCCCACGGTGAGAAATCTCCCAGTGGTTTTAGCACTGCTAAACTCTTCACCTAGCCACTGGCTACCAGATCAAAGCAACATCCATTCAGAGGAAAACAGTCAAGCGTGGAGAGGAGCTGCTATAGAAACGCACACCTTCTTTTACAGTGGCCCACCACATTTTATAATTAGAACAGAGGATATTAACTTCATTAATCAAGGTAATCCCGTGCTCATACAGCACCTGCTGGGATGATTGCAGATGGCAGCAGCGTGTTTTGTACACCTTGCTGTTGAAAGGGTAATTATGGATCTGTGCCACTGAAGTGCTGGGTACTATAACTTAAATTCAGCTACGGCAGAGGAATGCTTTGTTCTCTGCAAAAGAACAAAGTAGAAACTTCTCAGCATTGAATTTCTCAAAATTGGAACTATATAATACGGTAAAGGTACCTACAGGGTACAGTGCAGGAAACAAAACTATGGGAAAGAGTGAGAAGTCTTGTTCCTACTGTGTAATTAGAGAAAAATTATACGAGAACAGCCATGTGACGCACACTGAACTTTCAATTATAAACAATATAGGAGACCAGTGTTTTAAAATGTGTAAATATTATATAAGTGGGGCCGCAGTTAGAGCTTTCACCCCACAGCAAGAAGGTCCAAGCTTCAAAACCAGCAGCCTTTCTCTGTGGAGTTTGCAGGTAAAGACTTTTAAGATTTAAGGATAAGGCATGAGGGCTGTATAGTGCAGTAGTAATAAAAGGCAGAGAATCTTAACCAAGAATATACTGCACACTAGCTAGCTTTTATTTTTATTTTCAGCTAGTTTTGCATAAAAATCTTATGTTGTAAAAAAAAAAAGATTGCATTTTGCATACATGTATGTCTGCTCCTCTCAAGAGACTTTTGTGGTTCAGGGGGAAGGCAACATCAAATATTGACATTGTGGATTTACCACACTCTGAATAAAAGCGTCCTTGGAAGTCTGACATCTCCTTTATAATTAAGTTGTCCAGATTAAAGCAGGAACAGATCCTAATCAGCGGCAGGAAATGTTGATAAGCATTAAGTCACAAAAGGCAGAAATTATTAAACATTCCTTCTGATCAAAAGGTCCAATAACGCATCAATCCTTTTAAAAAAAAATGAGGTCAGCAACTCTGAATTCCTTTGCAGTCAAATCTATTAAAAATGTGGCTTCAGTTCCAGAAAGATGCACTGGCTTGGAGCGCGAGGAGAGCGAGGGAACAAAACAAAAAAATGAATGCTCCCTCAATCTGACAGAAAAGATCTGTCAGCTTTGGAATAGGGTTTTGCTAAAGACTTGACATTTATAGGTAACTTAAAAGACCTGCTTTTTTTATTCCATCTCTCTTTTTTTTCCACGTTTTGTTGTTGTGCCCTGACATCTGTCTTCTCCGTTTTGGTGTATCCTTTTATTTACTGCCCACTTTGGCCTTTTGCTGACTGACCACGCAATTTATTCATTATTTATTTCCCAAGCATGACAGCAACATTCTGGCACCCACTGTTGCACAGGATAAAAAAAAAAACGGGGTCCTTTCTGCACAGCACTTCAGTCAAAATACCCATTAGTCATTGCTTGCTGTGAAGTGATAAGCTGGGTATAATTCAGGAAGCAACCAACCCGTTTTTTGATTTAACTGAGGCTAAGACGACACAATACACTCTCACCGTTTACATCCTCTATTTCTCACACTGTCAAGGTCGTGAAATGGAAAGGCTCTTCAGTAATGTGCAGCAGAGCACAATGCTTTGCAATCGTCTGAGCAATGTGAACGCACCGCAATGTACAATTCATCACTAATTTATAAATAGAAGTTGGAACACTGGAAAGATTTTAAATTTCACTAGCCCTTTCATCATTGTCTACCCCAGTGTACTTCTTGATGATATAATGCTGTAAGGCTGGAATTCATTAACCGGCGGGAGTGGGTGTAGCGCTTTCACGTGTGTGTTTATTAGTGTGCTGCTCCGTCTCTGTAATTACCCCCCCTTGTACATCTCAATACCTGATCCCTCATTGTTAGAGATAATACAATTAATCATTACGCAAGTGTTAACGCATCACTTTAAATTTGTCTACTAGGGTTACTGGGGTGTAATTGCATGCTAAAATATGAATTCCCATTAAGTAGAAGGTGGTTTCTGTGTGCTTAAAAGCATGCACACACATTTCATGTAGGCTCAAAGGTTGGATGTGCATTAATCCAAAGTGGACCACTGAAGAATAACGTGCCTCTGTGTTGCCTGAGACCGATTATCATGATGCTCTTGTGATGTTGTAACTCGATCGTGTAAATACAACTCGAGGACCAAACAGCTGCTTCGTTGAAGCTGAGCACAGAGAAAAAAAGGGGGGGGGGGCTTTTACATCAGAGACATGCAGGATTAAACTTTTAGGGTTGGATGTTTGCTTCGGTTCTTGATGTTGCAACATTTCATCGCCACTTTGTCATTTCTCCTTCTAATTATGATGGCATTAATATTTACAGCCACACTGCTTATCAGTAGTTGTACATCCTCCTCTGCCTCTGTTTCCTCTGTAATCCCTTTCCTTTTGTCTCTTGCTTTGCTTCCCCATGTTGCTTGTTTTCTGTGTGTGTGTGTGTGTGTGTGTGTGTGTGTGTGTGTGTGTGTGTGTGTGTGTGTGTGTGTGTGTGTGTGTGCGTGTGTGTGTGTGTGTGTGTGTGAGTCATAGCCGTGGCATGCCCCTCCACCTTTCCCAGTTCTGTTAGTGGGGTGGGGGTGGGGGTGTTGGCCTGAGGTCTTTCTCCCAAAAAGCTTCATTTTATTTTATATTGTTCCAATTATTTTCTTTCGTACCATTATTTTTAGAACGGTAAATGAATCTTCTGCAGCATTCATATCAAACTCACAAAACTATATTAAATATCAACAAAGTTCAAGAGTTTCAGCTTGAAATGTGTATGAAATAAAAGTAGGTAAGTTAGCATTGATCTGGTGGGACATTTTACCAATAATCTATTAAATGGTGTTTAAATTATTTCCAGTCACAGTTTATTTAAGGTTAAGCAACCAAATTCTTTGGTTATGTCATGGTCAAACTGTGTTAATGGCGTTTTCGTGGCAGCAAACGGTGAAAGCATGGACCTTGATTCTCATTAACTCGTCACCAGCAGTTTATCTCGCTCAGCACTTCAGTCACTCTCTGCCACAGTCTGCCAGAAACCCCGGCCCTCTGTGCTTGTCTTCATCAATTTTGCTCAACATTTTCTTCTTTTCTTTTTAATCTTTGAGCAGTTCTGTTAGGTTACTCCACCACCTCGCCCGCCAGTCCAGCCGAGCTTTCTCCGCACGGCGACAGCTCCTTCCTCCTTCCTCCTCCCAAGTCTCGGCGCTCCTGCTCCCCCTGCACCTCCATTCCTCTGCCTGTATATTGTCACTGTCTTCCATGTCATGCTGACTCCTGCCACCACCGTCAGCCTGCGAGCTCTGCCAGTCACGTTTCATTTTCAGCTCGCCCAACTCACCCAAATATACTGGGTCCAGGAACTGCAACTGACTTCAACACACATGACATAAATTCAGTTCAATTTTGTCAAAAGGGGGTAAGAGAGCCTTCTGGTGTCAGCATTCATTATGATTTCGGGGCAAAGGGCCTTTGGTATTTCAGCAATGAGTTGTGAACTGTAAATGTGACATCATAAATACATGACCTCTGCACTGGCCAGTTAGGTTGAGCGCTTTCATGTGAAAGGTATATGAATCTTCATATTCTTTATATGAATCCTTTGCATGACAACTTTCGAGTAGTTAACCTGGAAACAGCACTGCAGTGCTCTCATGTTGAACATATCAGCAACATGAAGCTTGAAGTGTATATGATAAAGTAATGGGTAAGCAGTGTTTCTGGAAGGACATTTTGCACATAAATAATTAATTGGTAATTTAATTTGCTTTTTGAACATCTCTCAAGGACTCGAGGATGCTCAAAACATGCAAGGGATCTTTATCCTCGTGTATGAGCTTCTGGTGCACTGAGTTTCTGTTTAATGTGCCCAAAGTAAAGGTGTCATTGATTCGTGCCAAAACTGCAACTCCTGTTCTGTTTGTTGCAGCTGTTTCTCAGCTCATCTCCACCCATCCTGCAGGATAAGCACCCTGAATCCTGATATGTGTCAGACTGAAGTTTCAATGCTGCGACTCAGCTGTTGTTGGAAGCTTTAAGGCCCTAATAACTGAAAGAGAATAACTTAGCCCATATAAACATATAAAGAATGCATTTTTTTAACTTCAGTGTGAAGCCTATGAGCTCTTGGATTATTGGATATTGCTTAAGGCTTTATGATTTCATTGTTCAAAGCAACAAATGAAGATTTCTTTTTCGTTGTTGCCCTGCAGCCTTTAAATAAGTCACAAAATATGATGTCTTTTTTTTAATTGACTCAATTGGCTTAAATGTTATTTGTTTAATGTTCACATAGCATTCATCTATATTTTATATTAGCAAAAAAATTAATAAAAGGCTGCATGTAATGTGCAATATGTCACACCAATAGATAATCATGACCAAGCTCTGCAGTTTCCCTCAGGTCAACTGAGAATTTCTGTGCCTCTCAACTCAGTGACTGCACCCTTGTTTCCTGCAGCAACAGTCATCTGTGCACTGCCCGCCTTGTGCCAAAAGGTAGACACACATACTTGGTATCAACCTGCTGAATATATGATGACTTAGTGGCATGAGTGGCTCTCAGACGATTTTTATTTATATTGGAACATGAACAAACCATGAGCTGTGTGCTGTTTTGAGGGAAAAAAAGACACCAGCTTTTGTCACATCGCTCACAAAATGTAGGGTACGTCCATCATTTTATTTTAATTATTTGTGTGTGGGCAGCCAATTTTACACCCATAACATGGCAATCTTTGTGGGTAGTTACATAAATAATATCAAAACTGGGATTTGAAATAGCTTCATAAAAAGTTGAAGGGTTCTTGCGGTGCGGTAAACTTAAACTGACCTTGAACTGCTCGGTGATGCACTAGCCAGAATTTGCATGATTACAAAGTTTTATAATGCCATGACCCCTTTGCAAATGCCATGGTGCAACTGTATTACAGTGACTCTGATGTACAGTTCTACTGTGCTGTGTGAGCTTGCATCTCTTCTGCTTTGAGCTGTGTGACCAAGTGACGGTGGTAGAGGGACAGCATTGTGCTTATGCAACACTGCCGCTTGCACAACTGTCATCTTGAACTTATCTCTCACAGGGAGGAAGGCAAACAATATTAATTAGCATTGAAACAAAGAACTGTTTCCCCGAGTACCTTAAGCTTTTACAAGCTCGCTAAAAATAGTCCCTGCTGTATGATCAAGGAGATTTTAATTACAACAACATATGCTTTAATTATAGGAGTTTTTCATTTGCAAATGAACTTTTGAACTCAATAACAAAGCTACATATTATCATTGTTACGGTTGTTCTACTCTCTTCCTTTAAAGTGTCTCTCTCTCTCTCTCTCTATATATATATATATATATATATATATATATATATATATTTTTTTTTTTTTTTTTTTTTTTTTTTTTTTTTTTTTTTTTTTTTTGATATTCGTTATTTTTATGTGATGTGTTGTTGGTTT
>VOQJ01012338.1:0-13211 GCA_015052665.1 Apistogramma diplotaenia | reverse complement strand
CTTTGTTCAGCAGTCGTCCCCCCCACCCCACAGAGGTTAGCTTGGTACATGGACAAATGGAAGACTTTAGCTCAGACTAATCTGAGTCACTATCTGATCCCATTTAAATAACACTGATTATTCATAAGCACAATGTCAGATATTCCTTACACAACATGAACACCATTTCATTTGCACAACGACGACACACCACACATAACAATATAATTTATTCTGCGGAAATATTGAGGAAACATAAACTGCAAACGAAGTTTTGAAATTTCACAAATCAAATTAGCCTGATTTCCAGCGAGCGTCCAGCGGGCACTGACCAAAATGCCTCAGGATGCAATCTGATAGATGTTCAAATGATCAGAGCACTGAGGCAGGATGGAAAAATGTAAGCGGACTACAGCGCGCGGCGATGTCCGTCATGAGAACAATTACTGCAATTGGCCCAGCCTGGACGAAGCTGGTTGGAAATCTGCTCGAGTGTGTGTGTGTGTGTGTGGGGGGGGTAAATGAAACATGAGCTGTCGGATTCGTCTTTTTTTCCTTGCTAAGATATTGAATCTGAAACATTTAACTGAGTATGAACAGAAATTTAATCAGCAACAACTTTGATTTTGATAGCATTGGTTTAAATTATTTATCTTCCAAAACTTTTCATAAGCTCCAGCTGCTTATTTGATTTGGTGCTCTCACTGTTTTACACTGCATTACACTGGATCTCTTTTGGGTATAGATTGCTGGCAGGACTTTTTAGAAAAAAAAAAAAGGCAATCAGATTACACATTAGTGACTTTTGCAAATGTCACCCAGTAAGTGCATCATGCCAAACTGTGAAACCATCATTTAAATGCTACTAGCTTAGCAGAATACAAGCACCTTTATCCACTACCCTAGTCTTTGGTTTTCAACTGGAAATGTTCAAGCAGCCTTGGCATGCTGTTCAAATGTCCATATTAACAGTATTAAGTACATCTAATTACTAAAGGTTAATGGCATTCAGCGTATATACTGTACAGTACTAGTGCTGCATGTCATAAAATGTTGCCTTCTATCGCCCACAGTGTTTGTTCTGTCCTCTCCTTTTTCTCCCCCCCCCCCACCCATCAGCCAGTCTCAGTAGACGGTTGCCCCTTTCTGAGCCTGGTTCTGCCAGAGGCATCTTCCTGTTAAAAGGGAGTTTTTTTTTTCTCCCCACTGTTGCCAAGTGCTTGCTCATAGGGGATTGTTTGATTGTTGGGGCTTTCTCATAAATACTGTGGGGTCTTTATCTTGCATTATAAAGTGCCTTGAGGCGACTGTAATTGTGATTTGGCGCTTTATAAATAAACCTGAATTGAATTTTATAAAAATTGTATATATTGCGTTTATTTCTGGATTTTCTTTGAGATCTACTGTTGCTTTTGCTATTTAGTACTGTGGGAACTGTGGGCATTTAGACACCCTCCCAAGTGAACAGAACAAGTAGATTAGTATTTAAACAACCCCACAAAAAAAAAAAACTTTCCTGGAGAAATGACCAATCTTGATTGGTACTTGATTGTTGCTATTTTTTGTGTGTGTACTTGTGTACTATTAAATATAATACCTTTTTAATTACATTTATTATCTCATTAGTTATTAGTGGTGACTTATTAAGACTGCTGTCCTTCAAAATTGAAAGGAAGTACTTGATTTGTTATAATGTGCAGTGCTGGTCACACTTTCTGTATTTAATTATTGATCTTACTTTCCCCTGTTGGGTGTGACTCCTCGGATTTCACAGGATGAGCGGTCCTCTGTCATTGCCCACGAGTCTACACCTTCTGTCTCCATGACAATTGCAGTAGAACATCGATCCAGAGTGAAGCGCACTTCCTTTAAATTGGGGGAGAGAGAAGGGAGAGGTCATCCCTAATTCATGTGTGGATGTGTGAGTGTACAGTTGCCTGGCTCTCTCTAAAAATGGGTGGTATGTTCTGAATGCAGGGAGTAAAGAAGCATAACGCTATGCAGAGGCATTTATCTTGAATGCACTTCTCTTACTTTACTGTTGCTCCTCACATCAAGGCGATGCCAGCGTCTATCAGCCACCCCGACATTGTTTGTTAACTGGAGAACCAGGGTCCCGGAACCGTGGTTAATTTTCAGGCTAGGAGTCCCTCCAATCAGCTCTAAGGAAGATAATAATGAGAATTTACACCAACTTCTTCCGAAGATCAGACTAAGACCTCAGAAAAAAAACAACTTAACTCGCTAGAACAAACACAATCTAAAGGCAGGGTAAATAAAAAAACTGTGATGAAATGCACGGCGCTCAAAACAGGCAGAAAAATAATGCAAGATGCAAATAAGCAGTTTGTGTATACACAAGAAAACCCAGGGGATGTATGAAAGTGCCTTACTTCAAAACACACACAGTGTGAACAAAAACGGAGTGTGACAATACGGTAACACTGTATCTAATCTGAACTGCTCCAGAAACAGTTTTAAAGTAGTTGTCGAATTGGAAATAAAATCAGTTAAATGGTTGGTTTCCCCGAGTTACTGTTCCCAGCGAACTCCCTGCATGATTTCTGAATTTAGATGTTATTCATTTATATTTATCTTTTTAAATGTCATTTTTAAAATGCTATGAGTCCTACAAATGAAATTTAATTCACTTTCATCATGTTGGGGGGGGGGGGATAAATCTGAGAGATAAATATCTGAAAACCTGAACAAAAATATGTGCGCGGCTCGATACCAGCAGCGGTAAATCAGAGTCGTATATGTATGCTTCCTGTAATTTCCGCGAATAAACCCCTCTGAGTAAAATACAAAATTATGGGTTAAGGGAACAGTAATTTGAAACTGTATGAGTGTGAGCGGGTGTATCACAGCAGCATGAATATTTATACCATGATAGCGACAACACTGTCATCAAAAAATAGAATTTAGACTGGTTTCTATTTTACATCTACTAGTGTCATCATATCGTTTATCTACACCACTACAACACACATCCTTTCAAAACTGTTCAGCATCATCAACATAATTTAAATTATAGTAACAAGGTTTTCAGTTTTATTGCCTTCCTTCTTATGATACTGTATCACTTTTTTTTTTATAAATACTGTACACCGTAAATATGAAGCTTAAAACGTAGCTGTCCAAACACCCAATCACCTGTTCCGTCTGATGAAATATTTACTGCTGTCCTTCACCTTGCAGATTGAGGTTTGAGCCTTTGTGTCAGCAAGAATAAACCCCACCGATGTGTCCTTGAGTGAGACACTGAAAGTCTACCAGCCACAAAGCCAGTTCAAAAGCTGAGCCGCCGCTATGACGCAGGGGGGGTAAGCAAAACTGAATTTTTTATGGCAGACGGCAAAGTATTACATACGCATTAAACAGCGAAACTGGGTTTCCCGTGTAGTGCCACATTAAGTGTATAACTCAGTCAAGTGAGTGCTCCTATCCCTCAGCGGTGCACTAACGAACAAAATTTGCCTCATATATCTGATTAGCTACCACCCAGTAATTAAACACACAAACTTAAGTTGCACATTTGAGTGCGGTAACGGCCCAGAGGCCCCTTGGCACACATCTAATTATACAGTCTCTTTCTTTACCTATGGCCATGTAGTCCTCACTGTCCCCAGGCAGAAGAGTGGCCATTGGGCCGGCATACAGTAGCAGTCCGTCATCTTCCTCAGTCATAAACTCCAGTGAAAGATGGCTATCAAAACAAGGCCTTATGGGGGGAAACCAGGCATAGCCGTTGCCAAGGAAACTAACCCTCGTCTGCTGACAGTCTGGCCCCTCAAGCTGCGGGGGGCAGTGGCACCTGTAGCACCAAGGAGGAAAAACAGTGTGGAAAATCAAGGCAAAACAAGGGGAAAGAAACAATCAGTGTCATTCAGTTTTGAGATCTAAGAAATCTTCACGCTGTCCAATCTCTGGGTAAGTGCATGGCGACTTTTCTCTGGCATACGTGACAGCTTTGCAGATTCACACAGACAGAGGTTTGACTTTGCTCTAACATGCTGGCTGTCAAGAGACAGCCGCCGAAGTATTTTTTTTTTCCAAATCGCATGCATTAGCCACAAAGCCTCATATATTCAACTCAACATTAAATCAATTAGCTATGAACACAACATTACTCTGATCTATTCTTTATCTATCACAGCTGTCTGCTCTGAACCCTCTGGAGGGAGTTCCTGCTCGGCACATCACATTTCCTTTGTTAGGAGATAATTATTTCCATTTCTCTCACTTTTCTGTGCGTCGTAGCACCGCAGATTTTCTCTTAAGGTATTACAAACTCTGGCTGATAACTGCGCAACTGCGTCTCCTTGTAGTTATCCACTTTGATTAGGGTTTGAGTGATGAGGATCACTGCTCTTGCATAAAATTAAAAGTGTTTTATGATCCTGTTGACTCTGTTTGTGCGTGAGACGGCAATGTTAAACATAAATAATCATATATAAATGCCATAAGGAAAGAGATACATGCGGTGAAGAAAAACAGCCCATTCACTATTCGCGATGGTGAGGATCGAGGGGACCAGCTGATTTCATCCAGTCCTCTCCACTGCAGGCATGTGAGACAAGCTGGCTTTGCTGATAATGTCAAAGCCATCTATTTTCATGCGGTGTCTGAGGAAGGATTGTGTGTACTGAGACTGTTAAGGGATGTTTCTCCCATTGCTGTTTATTCTGCAGAGGGGCAACACATGTCAGGAATACTGATCCATATGCAGCAAAAGGGGCGGCTTAGGCAGAGTGTAGCCTTATGCATACATATGCACACACGCCAAGCACAATGCACCTCACTCTTTCACAGTTCCTTCACAAGAGCAATGCCAGCTCAATTCAGGAGGTGCATGGCATGTTTTTCTTACTTCTGACAGACAATATCTGATCAGCTGCTGTATGAGTTTTCCTGTTAAGCTCCTTCGACACAGAATAGAACCAAAAATTGGATTTTTTTTTTATTTTTATGGGTGGACTGTATTCACGGAGAGGTCATATATGGCAGATATATGGAGATATCCTTCTTACAGATCAAGGGCTCCTTGCAGGAATATGCAGATCAACTGGAGACAATTTAAAGATCAAAGAAAACATGTACATGCTGACCCTGATGACCATGCTTTGACAAACCTCCATGTTAATGTAAATGGCATTAACAGAGATTTTAAGAAATTGTGAGCATACAGGGGGAAGGGTTAATCCCCTTGCCCTATATTTATTTAATCCTAGTAGAAGTATGTGCATGCTGTTTCTTCTGCAATATATGCCTGCAGAAACCTATGCAGTTCAAGTCCTATATATTGACTACAGACATTTATGAGTATGCGGGGTTAAATTCAAAGCACGGGCCTATGACCTCGATATGGAGTTTACATTCGCCATTTGTGAAACATAACACACTAGCGCCTTTAGAAATTTCAACAACAAGCTTTAGTGATAAACCTCATTTTAAAATCTTGGCAAAATAAATTCATACTTCAGCTTTTAAAATCACGCGCGCCCACTTAAACACTGCTTCCACGGTACACAGATCCAAGCCTTTAAAAAAACAACCTACTGTACATTTAGCTAACAATGCGACAGAGCTCCGAAAGACTTTTAGCTCTTTCAGTTACAGCTGAATGAGGATTTTTTCTCACAAGGGGATCCACAGTAATTCTGGGCTCAGTTTCCAATGTATCACTCTAACAGTAAGTCTACTGAGACTGGAAAGAGGACTGCAGCTCTTATTTCTGTTAAATATCTTTTAAGAGCCTATTTCACCTCAAGTCCTTTACAACTGCAAAAATGCCTCTCACCTGTATCCATTCTGGGTGTCAATGCAGGTTCCCCCATTAAGGCAGGGGTTACTGGAGTAGGAAGAGCAGCGTTGGTGGGTCAGTTCTCTGGCAGCGCAGCCACACACAGCCAAGGATGTTACTTTGACTGAGACCAGGGATAAAGCACCTGAGTCTATCAAGGTGGGCGAGTCACTGATGCTTAACTGTGTGGAGCAGCCGCCCGATGTCTTGCAATCAGTGCGCACGCACTCATCTACTTGCACCTGGTTCACATTCGCACGCAGCACTGACTGCAGCTGCAGAGAGCAAAGAAAGTGCGGAGCGGATGAGTGAGACAAAAACAAGAATTACAATAATTGTCGCTGGAGATAACAGGGATTTGTATCACCAACGCGGGTGGCCTGGGGGACACAGTGATTTACATTTGGTGAAACAAAACAACTTCATGAGTAATGCGAAAGAGCAAGGCGAGGTCTTCACCATAGATGTTTTAATATTCTAACTGGCTAATGTTAAAGAATCATGATGTGTCATTGGGTATGACAGATGGATCACGGCGACGCATAATGAACACATAGAAAAAAAGAGGGGAAGACAAACACAGCAAATAAATGGGAGAGACAACGAGACATGACAGGGGCAGGCGGTAAACAGGCACAAAGTCGGTGTGAAAATAAAAGGGCAGATAAAAAGCGCTGCTATCTGTTTCCCTCCAACCCCCCAAGTGTATCACTTGATATATGAGCACTGATGACTATCTATCCTACATGATAGTATATGTACCTTCCTTTTATGTGCAGCGAGGACACCGTGCAATTTCTCTGGGCGCAGGTAGCCATTATCAGTTAGCACATAGAAATGGATGTCCACGGTTTTCTCCTCCCTGTCCACGACGCTGAAAACGTTGATGCTCCCTGGTCTGACAGACAGGGCTTCAGACAGGAAGTCCCAGAACGCCTCGAGCCGACTCTTCCCTTCGACACGAGAGTCGATAAAATCTCTTGCTGTAATGCCTTCAGGAGACAAAGAGAAGGGGAGGTTCGTGAAATAAGAACTACTGACTTATCAATGACAACTACGAGGTTGATCAAAGTCTGCTAAGTTCCCGATTCCATTAGCATGAGACATAGCCCGACATCCTTTTCTATTGATCGTATTTCCATACTGAATCATCCGAAAGGCAAATGAGTCATGATGCAGATAGTAAAAATTGTTTTTTGTTTACTGAAATTGCATTAAGAGTCTTGACAAACTGTCTGGTACACGATATTGTAATGACCGCAAAATCAATCACATTCGCGGTTTCACCTTCCAGTAATATGTGGGGAATGCGAGCAGTCGTCTTTAATCTCCCAAAAATGATAACAACTTGGAGTCAGAGGCATCTGTAATAGGCTTTGACTCCGTTTGCTGAATGACTTTTTAAATGTCAAGGACTTTACCTGAGACTTCCAAACTGACCTTTATAACTCAGATGTACTCTGAGAGACTGTCAAAAAAATGAACACTCTGACATAAACTTTAGAGTGTTGAAGAAGGAGGAGGAAAACGATTATCAACAAGCAGTGTGAATGGTTGCTTTACAATGCTTAGAAATGTTAAATAATGCAAGTACAGAAAATTCTTTTGACAGCATATTATTTTTGTGTTAACTGGATTGACAACCTGATAATCATTCAATGAAAAGTACCAATTTATTCTTGCCTGTGGGAGATGCTGTCTTTTTCAACATCAGCCTCAAACAAGAATTTAACAGCAACAACAAAGAGCATACTTTTTTTGTCTGTGGAGGCTGACTGAGAGCGAGAATCCAACTGAAGAGTTATTATTATATAATATGTATATATATATATATATAATTTTTTAACTTTGAGTCCTAGGGTCATATACAGGGTGCAATCAAAATGGTCTGTTACATCACGCTGACAATCAAAAAACCTTAAGTGGTTTCAGTTTAGCCGGTCTCCCCTTATAGTTAGCCTCCCTGAACATTACCATATTGCCTTTAGCGTGCCTGCTATTTTTAGCTTGCTCCCTCAAAGTTCAGTTTCTGTCCCTAGCATGTGCACATCTGGCCAGAGAGCATTAACTTCTGCTTTAAACGGATCCAGCTTTAATTCGAGGAGAACTATTAAAGCTACGATCTACTGAGTTACAACGCGCTCTTTCTCGTATCAGTGTTCATGGAATTGTGCAGCAAAAAAAAAAAAAATCATTTTCCCATTGAGTAGAAACAACAATTGTTCCACTTGAACTTCTGTGCTTACGCCATATATTGAAAAAGCAGGAGTTTTTTTTCTTTTCTTTTGCTATACTGACACAATTTTTGCTCACATTCGCTACATTTGCCTCCCAGTGAGTTGGTCCGCTTCCCCAAAAATGAAATCCCAAAATGAAATTGGAGGGTCACAGTTTTAATACACTGTGGGAGATCCGGGACACATTATTACCGCACAAAAGCAAATGGTCACAACAGAGTGATATTAAAATAGCAGCAGTGCTAGAAGTGATGTGGTGCTTCCCAAATAGACCACCTATGAGGTTGGATCAGCCCAGTGTGAATCAGCTATGTTCTTTAATTTTTAAGGCTGGAAAATTTTGTACTGATAAAACAAGTAAAACAAAGTGCAACACATATTTAACTGCTGTGCTGAAGGCACTCAGGGATTTTAGTAACTTTCATGCCAAATGTATTGGTGCAAAAGCTACCGGTCAAACGCAGCGAGGCGGACGATAGGATGGCCTTTTCCTCCAGCTCCCGGACGTGAACTCTGACCCCTGAGATCACATCAGGCCACACTCCATCAGACACCTCAACCCTCAACCAGTAGCTGCCTCCTGGAACATTGTGTCGCAGACTTAGCTCTCCTGAGCTCTGGTCCAGACTGAAGTACCTGAAGAAGCAAAAGAAAAGCTGTTTAGCAGGAGACAGTTGCTTCACTATAAAATAAGATGAAAAAAATTTAAAAGCAGGGTTTCTTTTGTTTCTTCGCTCCTGTCTGAAGAAAATATGCCAAACAGATGGCAGACAGACAAGTGGAAAATTGGTCAGGGGTACCTGGGTTTACTCAAGCACGAAGTGAATTCAAATTAATGTTAAAAAAAAACAAAAAAACAAAAAACCCAGAGAAACAGATAAACAAAAACTGCCAAGACAAAAGACAGATGACAAATAAAGTAAAACTCTTATGCTCCCAAAACTCCTAAAAGGGCTTGATAGTTGTCATGGTAACTGTCAAAATGTGTTATATGAGGAAAAACAAATATGCAATTGGTATTTCTAATCTCATCTTAAGGATGTGAATGCTGAATAGCAGCAGAAGGTCCCTATAAAACAGCCTAGTAAGAAGGACTGTATTGTCTCAGGGATGCTACAAGATTTCTTATCCTTTTCTTTAATTTTGCTTTTTTTAAAAAAAAAAATCAGATTCTATAGTCCAGAATGCCAGTCACCCATGATGGCGATGATTAAAGCCTGTCAGAATGCGTAGCTTATATTAGAAGCCAGAGAAATGGAGCTAAGGTTAGGAAAAGTAACTGTAAGACATCTCAGCCCCAGTGAGAGAAACCCTTGTTAGGGAAATATGGCTCATTGCTGAGTCCACATCCTCCTTATTTTTCAGTTTGGCAGTTCTTCTGATACAGTATTGCTTTAGCACTTGCACCGCCGCTACACATTCTGAGATCAGCATGTTTTCAGAGAAAATTAGATGCATTTAACAGTGAGCTCTTACTTAGCTGCACTCGTCTCCAGAGTGTAGGTCTTGTTGTCCCAATCATCTGGATCTGGGGCATACACCTTCCCCAGTGCTGCATTTGCTATCCTTCCTGTTCAAGGTAAACACACATGCACACACATGCACACACACACACACACACACACACACACACACACACACACACACACGAGCACACAGACACACATACAGATTCAGTCTGGACAGAATCTGCTGATGCCAACACTTATCTTTTTCGTCCCTCTCTTCTCCTTATCTTGCATCCTTGTGTTCTGTTCTACTTATTATGCTCATAACTGTGGAGTCCCACTGCTGGAATGAATAGGCTCTCAGTGCTCCACTTCAGAGAGTGTGGAGCTTAAGGAAGCGAGGCTATCTCAGTATGGATTATGTTATTATCGACCTGCAGTGCCAGAGTACTGCAGCTGGGTAAACAATGGCAGCCTGGATGAGTCACGGTGCTCCTGTTTTCCACAATTACCAAAAATGTCATGTAGCTGAGTGTGTGATCAAAACACTAACAAGCCAATGTGCCTAACCAACTTACCTGGAGGGTAGAAACACTATAAAGAGAGAAGAAGCATGATTCTTATCATATTGTGATGTTCAGATGAGCTTTAGGCATAGGGTTGGCAGGGGAAGAATCTGCTGGGAGCTTGAGAAAGGATGTGACAATGATATTACCATAAGAAAACACTTTTAGAATGTAACAGAAAGAAAGCAATTATGAATTCCAGACTACTCCAAGCATGTACGGCACTGAAAACTTTCCCCTAAGGCTGTAGCCTCACTTTCCCCTCTTGACTCAAACTCTCCTTGCTCTGTAGGAAAATCAGGAGCAAAGAGAACAGAACAAGCTACTCACCCTTGTAGCTATGTACATAGACATCCTTCTCTCCTGCCTGATGGACGTTATCGTTGTGGTCGCCAATAGTGATGGTGAGCGTGTTTGTGGCTGTCATCGGCGGTTCGCCACTGTCAATCATAATAACAGGCAAGATGACCTCACTCTGCCTTTCCCTGTCGAATCTCCGCAGAGCGGTGAGTGTGGCAGAGCCATTCCCATGGTCCTGTAGGTGGAAGTCAGTGGAGTACACAGAGGGCAAGGAGAGATAAAAAGGAGGCCCTTGCTCCGGGGAGTCTTTGTCAGTGACATACAGCAGAGTTGAGCTCCTATTGAGCCAGACCACTTGAGGCACTGGACTGTTCTCCCATAGCATGGGAATGTAGGTTGTCTCCAGGTTTGGCCCGTTGTCATTGACGTCCAGCAATGGCAAGTGGACCGTGACGCTGCCAGTCAGCGCCGGGGAACCCTGGTCTGTCGCCATGACAACCAGCTCATAACCTGCCACCGTCTCTCGATCCAACGACCTAGTAACTGCGACCACACCTGCGCTGCTCACTGCAAAATGTCCATATGGGTCAGACCGGGGAAGAATGCTGTACGAAATGTCTCCATTCGGGCCCGAGTCAGCATCTGAGGCCGCGACCTGGATGACGCTGGTTCCCACAGTTACATCCTCAGGCAAAGGGGAGAGCAGGTACGAGCTCGGCGTAAACACAGGCGCATTATCGTTCTCATCCTCCACCAGAACTATACAGTGGATGTGGCTGGAAAAGTCAGAGTCCTCGACTTTGATGGTAAGGTTGAACCGTTGCTCTCCCGGCTGCTCAAAGTCCAGCTTTTTCTTCAGCCTCAGAGTGCCCATCTGCTCCGGTCTATGACTAACCATGTAGAATCTCTGCTCTGAGTCTCCTGCCACCACACTGAAGGCCAAATGTCCGTATGAGCCAGCATCAGGATCCACAGCACTTAGTTCCAGAATAGGAGCATCTTCATTTGTGCTCTCGGGTACACGAGCACCACACCAGTCCTCTTTAAATTTTGGCACATGGTCGTTGATGTCTGTTACCACAATAGTGATGGTAGCTGTACCTGTCATGCCCCCACCATCCCGAGCCTCTACTACCACATGGTGTGTGTCAGCGAGCTCTCGATCCAGACCCTCTGCAGCCACAGATATGGTGCCAGTGCTGGAATCAATCACGAAAAGTTCTGCACTGTCTGCATTTTGTGCATTCTCAGTAATCCTGTAGGTGAGGATTGCATTTTGGCCGACGGCTGCATCATCAAGGTCTAGGGCCATCATCTCCACAACTAATGTTCCAGGAGGGGAGTTCTCAGCAACGCTACTGTGGCAATTATCAGGCGCGCATGAAAAAGTGGGGGCATTGTCATTGATGTCCCACACGTTGATGATAACGTCCGTAAAGCCCGTAAGTCCCTCGCCCTCTTCATCGGTTGCCATGACAACAAAGCGCCAGACAGCACGATCTTCCCGGTCCAAGGTGCGCTGGGCATACATCTCCCCTGTGATGTCGTTGATCATGAAATGTGACTCCGCCCCTTGGCCATGAATGGAATACCGTATGGCACCCTGATCTGCATCTTTGTCTGGGTCAGTAGCTGTCACCTGCAGAGATAAAGACAACTCCCTAAGAAAATGGATATTCATTTATCCAGTCAAGGCCAAATTACTGCTTCCTCTTATCTCTCCTCAGCCGTCACCCAAGTCTTCTTTGTTTTCGGATTTTTTAGACAGCCCATTTAAGTGTTTGCACTTTTCCCTGACCACCCAAATTAAAGCAATAAGCTCTGATCAGGCATCTTCCTTACATCTGGCCTCAGAGTAAGTCTGACAGCCTTACTGCTGAATTTCCCCCACACAGCATCTATCTCTGTACCTTAAATGAAATTTCTATAATGTTTCAAGCTAGGCTAAAGCACTAACAGTAGATAAACTGAAATAACATGTCACATTTTAAAATTGCGATCATTACTTAGCCCCGGCATCCGGCTACACAAAAAAAAGTGGTGTTTTAAAGATTATTACAGATATATGAATCGCAGTAATTACTGAAAACAACACAGTGTGTGTGTAGTAATCATTTGAGCCACATACCTGTAAAACAAACACAGGTGAACCATCAAGCTCCTCCGTGACAGACCCGTAGTACTCATTCATGGAAAACACAGGTGCTTCATCATTCTTATTAACCACAGTAACTACCACTGCAGCGTAATCTTCCCATTTCCCATCTGAGGCTAGGACCAGAAGCTTGTACCTCTTCTGCTGCTCATAGTCCAATGGCTGCGCAATGAAAATTGTCCCAACCTCTGGCTCGATGTCAAACACGCCACCTTTGTTGCCAGATGTTATCTGGTAGCGCAACTTGGCATTGGCACCTGCGGCAGGAATTAAAAATGCATGTTTGGAGTATCACTTTAACGGGGGCAAAGATCGGTTTTAGCAGCGTAGCAGAATTCACAGTGGGTTTTGTTCATGTCATTATTCCTGCATGCTGATACCTCACTATTGTCCCTTTTCGTTTGTTGCTGCATTCCTGCAAAAACAAAAGGGTGTAACCACAAGAGTATTACACCTCATTTCCTCTAAGACCTGAACATTAGTAGGTTTTCATGTCTTCCTTTCTTCTTTTGATTACTTAATTAAATGGAAACCTTGTACCTCGTCTCCCTGGCTTTAATCAGATACTAATTAAAAAAAGAGTGTTGAAAAAAAAAAAAGCAAAAGGGAACATGAGAGTGAAAAGCAGCATAATGCGCTCTGATAGTTCCCCCTAGGGAATGATTGTGAAGCTCGGGAGAGGATGGGAATGGGGGGGGGGGGGGGGGGGTGTGGGGGGGG
>VOQJ01012335.1:0-13404 GCA_015052665.1 Apistogramma diplotaenia | reverse complement strand
CAGAGCTGAGAGGTGGCTCGAAGATGAAGTGTGATAGTTAGGGATATGTTGGAAGTAGTGTCCGGAGGGCCGGCCGGTGCGGTGAATCATTCAGAGAAATGTGAGCTGATTTCACCACGCAGGAAAGTGTTAGAGATGGTCTTTTGTGTTGCAGCGTGCCCGACCGTCTAAGCGCTCTGCTGTGAAGTGTGCAAGACAAATAATGGAAATACAAAAAAACTAGCGTGCCGGCATTGGTCCTCCCACCACTGGTTAATGTAAATATGCTCTAACTATTCTTTTGCAGTCACATCAATCATGGTGAATATGACAAGGGCCCTTTGTTCCACACAAAGAGTGTAAACACAGCTGGAGCATGCTGGAAGAACCTTTCCATCCCCTATCTTGCCACTACACCTGTCGGACACACTGAATCAAAACCTCATTTAGAGCTGTGATTATCCTAATGACACCAGTGTCTTTTCCCACTCTGGCCATTATTGGTTAAAAAAACAAAAAAAAACACCCCCTCCTAATTAAAGGCACACAGTCAACACATGGTCAAGCATGAAAAGCACCCTCCTCCCCCCCTGCACTCAAGGGAATCCATCACTCTGCCATTTATCATTCTGTTTGTTTTGTCAGAATTTATTTAACAAAGATTTCCTTCGAGTGACTTCACATCAGTGTTCGGAGAGGTTTTTAAATTGGAGTTGCCTATCAGATGCTGATACATAACATCTTTATAAATTCATGACATTGGCAAGTTTTACAGTTTTTTTTTTTAAGTTCATAAAAAGCCTCGGTGAACTTTAATTGCACCAATACTGTGAAGCATTCATATTTTAAAACCGTGTAGAATAATCCATTAACATACCTCTAAAATTAAAAGTTTTCATCTCATTTTGTGATGTCTTGGTTTTCATCTTCAGGATAATTAACCCAAAACAAATTAAAAAGCTATTTTCAGAAAATCAGGGGAATCTCCATTAGAGGCTCGGACCTGGAAACAAGCTCCATGCATCATTAATTGAGTGGGCTTGAATCATAAAATAAAGTAATTCAGTTTTCATGCTATCAAATTTTGGTCAGGATTTGGGTTCGGATATGAAGCTTAGGATCATAACTTTTTAGTAGCAAAAAAACAATTAAATGTAAACCATGCAGCAACGAGAGCTACAAACCTCGTGCCATTTCAGGCATTTTCTTGCCTTCATTGTTCTTTATCGTCTTCATACAGCCTTATGATAGTACTCACACTGACCATCAGCAGACCACAGATGCAGTATCTCATGGACTGACCGCTGTGAGGTAAAATATGTCGTGTGGTCTAACGTCACTAATGGCTAATGCATTTCCATGATTTAAAATAAAAATACAAACAAGCGACTGGTTTCTGTTAATCAAGAGAACATATTTTATTTTCTTTCCTATGAAAATAATCCCTCAATGCCTTAAAATTATTTAGGTGCACCTATCTGGAAACCAACCAGGCCACAGTCGCAAATAAGAAGGTTTGGCTAAATAAAGGTTTAAAAAAATGACAGAGCAAAGACTCAAAAGCAGAATCCCTGATATCAAATGCAAGTTTCTTTATTTTAAGCAGGCAGCAAGGAGAAAGGTTTTGGAGCTCGGGATGCAGGTAAGAGTCCATACAGGAGCCAAGCAGCAAGACACCAGAGGACTGCCAGAGAGGAAGGAACAGGGTTTTTTCTTCTTCTTTTCAAAATTGCTTATTCAGCTTTAATTTAACTGCTTCCTTGTGCTGCTGGGTGGAGGCAGGTGAAGGTTCTGGAAAGCAGAGGCAGAGATTTTGCAGGCAGGTGAGGTTCAGGTAAGCCAAGGAACAGACAACTTGGATTCCCAGGTAAGTTCTTACTCCGACTTCTATTCTTTCTTAACTTGAGGAGACATGAAAGCACAGTCAGGTAACAAAGGGTAAGACAAGTACGTCAACAGATAATCTGACAAAGAGTGGAGCTTTCAGCCGGCCTTTTATTCCTGGAAGGTAATGAGTTAATGGCAGACAGGTGTGCTGGCTGACTCAAGGGGAGAAACTCCCCACCCAAGGGTGGTGCAAGGTACTAAGGCTTGCCCAGCTTCACCTGAGAGCAGAGAGGAAGAGGAAGAGAAAAAGAAAGAGTTACAGTACTGGTCTGCCAGGACCATGACAGTAACTCCTTACTGAATAGTCTCCGAATCTATGAATATCAAATCTGATACCCGCCTCTGTCTCTATACAGGTAACTCCTAAAAACTATTACATGCCAAGTTGAAATGGTGAAGTTATTCAGCAGTACTTCTTTACACCAGAAAACAATTCTGAAGAAGAATAGAAGTAACAAATTGTAGAGGGTCACTATTAAAAGATTATTTTATGCATCACTCTCTACAGCATTAGAAAGCTGATAGGACTGGTTCTTTTTGAGACTTTTGATTCAAATTCAAGCCATGGCATTGATGGCTTATTTTACTTATATGTTTTCCAGCATAGAAAACACTATACCGGAAATGTTAGCACGGTTGAAAACTGTCTTTTCAAAATTATATTGCTTATGTGGCAGCAGAGAGGAAAAGGCTGCACAGCTTGATGTTTTACATGGAATGTTTTATTATTCAAAGAGAAATTTGATAAAGTACCACTGAAATAAACTATGAAATAAATAAAAGATGTAATAATATACATTCGAGTCAGTGTCTACATTTGTAAATAATCTGTCTACTATATGACACTGGTCAGTGAATATCACCGGCTTCTCATGTGCCTGTATTTAGAAAGGTAAAAATGAACTCTGTTGGCAAACGAAGGTGCCATTCCAGCATCACAAGATTTGGAATTGGTGTGACTTTATCCCAGAAGCACAAATACCACTTTGAGCTGAACTCAAAACTAACAATCCTGACTCTTTTATAGCTGTGTGTGTGTGTGTATATATATATATATATATATATATATATACACACACACACACACACACACGCACGCACGCACACTGGAAGCAGTGGTTGAGTGGTAAGTCATGCTGCAAAGAAGAACTTCCTGGATTTAAATCCACTGACCAATTGTTTCCTTCCCTGTACAGTTTTCATGTTCTCCCTGTGTTTGTGTGGATTTTCCTTGGGTTTCAGTGTGAGCATCAATTGTTGTCAGTCTCTCTGTGTGCCCTGCGATACACTGGCAACCTGTCCAGCGAGTACTCCGCCTCTGGCTCTGTAACAACTGGGATAGCATCCAACTCCCCTGTGACCCTGAATTGGGTCAGTTAAGAAAGTTTGCAAAGCTTATTACTGCACAGCAATAAGCAGGTGCCACTAACTCACCAAAATGAAGAAATAAAACTAAATGAGGACTGAAAGTCTTCAGCTTACTAAACCACCAAACTGTGCAAAATGAAAGCAACTAAATAAACTCCCTGAACACAAATCCAAAGCAGCAGCAGCCCCTGTGCTCCTGAAGTTTCTAATGAATAATAAATTTCAAGCTGGTACATGTGAATGTGAAAACTAGCCTGACCCAGACTCCAGGTAGTAAAAGTGCTGAGGATAATAACCAAATTCTAGTATCTAAATGTTGGCAAAAATTAAATAAAATAAAAATCAGAATACAGTCTGTAAAAGTCTCATCGTTGTGTTCATAGGCTCCATCAGCAGAGTGCAGTAAACAGACGTTTTCTCAATAGAAGTACATCAGCAAGAGGCAAAGTGATGAACTAATCAAGTTAAATCACACCACTGAGAAATGCCTTTGGTACATAAGGTAGCAGTACCAGGACAGGCTTCCTAGAAGTACCCCTCTAATGAAAACTGAGTGCAGTCAAAGAGCAGAATTAATGGCACTCGGGTCAGAGGCCCGATCGTAGATCCAGTGAAATCTGCAAGTTTAAACTGTTGCAGCAGGGTAATAACGCCTACCTCCACCCCCCTTTAGGTACTGGGTTCCTTTTCTCAGCTTTAACGCCCTTTTGAGTGGACTGAAGGGCTAAGGAAGACATTTAATGGGTTAGGCAACTGACATCTGTGGGGCATTCAAGAACTGCTGCGTGAGACACTAATTAAAGTCCTCGCACCATATTGATATTCCATTTTGGTATTCATATTGGGCAAATGATGGTAATTTATTCAGTATCACAGATGCATACTCTGATTTAAGACAGAAATGCTGCATCAGACCACCCTCACATGTGTGTATGTTAGCATCATTTGTCACAATCTCCACAGTGGTGGCAGCACTAAGCAACACAAGCGTTTGCGAAGGCACTACGGGGGTTTCTGGCACTTCTTGAGTGTACTAACATTTTGTATGCTTATGTGGCAAACATGTATTTCTTATTTTCACTCTGGGATGCCAATCAGTGTCACTCAGATGCTCAAAAATCTCAAATTTGACAGAAAAATCTTGCACAGCGAGCGAGTCCAGGGATAAGATCAAGTGTAGCCTCCAAGTTTATCACCAACCTGAAGCTGGTCTTAGTGGTACTTTACAGTATGATTAGGATGGAAGACTCTAGCAAATGAGCATGACAACTCTTATAGGTAAGTCCGAAGAGACGGAGAGTTTTTCAGTGCTTTGGGACGACTTTGTGGAGGATGGAAAGCTCCGGTCAGTGAATATCACCGGTTTCTCATGTGCCTACATTTAGAAAGGACTCTGTTGGCAAACGAAGGTGCCATTGCAGCATCACAAGATTTGAAATTGGTGTGACTTTATCCCAGAAGCACAAATACCACTCTGAGCTGAACTCGACTGGACCAAATGTAAAGGACTCGCAACCAGCAAGCAGCGGATTCTCAGTTTTTCTCTGTTTTGAAGCACGTCTCACAAAACCGTTCTCATGCAGACTTACAGTAAAGATCTGATGCCACCACTCCAAAGTGTCCTGGGATTTAGGATGTCAGGTGCTGCAGAGTTTGTTTTTTTTATCAGTCTTGGAAAACTACAACTGATTTAATTTTAGACACCTATGATTTAAATTTTAAGCATCACTTTATTTGTGTAATGTGTCCCAAACAAAAACAAGTTGATCAGCAGTAACACACTCAAGCTATAACCGTCTGTCATTTATGGCTGCAGATATGCTGCACTGCAATTTTTTTTTTCTGAAACCAATCAGGTTCTAAATTTAGTTTAGTAAAGCAGCATATTCAGCAAAATGTCCAGCAAATGGAATGGAAAAAGTGATGGACAAGCAGAGTTCCCACTTACAATAGTTTAATAGCATTTAGTGTTTAACATTTAGTCACTGCACTCACCCAATCAGCACTGCCAAAATAAAGGCACTGTGAAGTAAATCATTGTAGGCCCGAGCTACATAACCTAGTTGACCTTGCGGGGATAATGTGTTGTTGCTGATATGGAGAGTATGAGAGTGAAGAAAATTCAATTTTGATTCAGCAGAGTAGTTTCAAGTACTTTTGGTCTAATGGAATGGGAGAGTTGTTGCATACAGAGGTCACCCTGGACAGGCTTCCTCCCCCCGTCAGTTGGCTGCAATCACGATGTTCTAGATAGGATTTGTCCTTGTTTTCAAAAAAAACTGTTATATACAGTACCAGTGCTTCCTGTTCTGCTTAGTTGCCACACTGCTACCTCGACTTTAAATTCCCAGAATGTCTTATGGGTCCTTTAACATTTTTAATGTTCACCTGGCTGATCAAGGGGTTCTTCTGTCGAAGCCTTCCTTGCTATCATTAAAAGACACTATCAGTGTGCTAAATGGCAATTCATAAGTGAGACAATATATGCATATGTTATAGTCCAATAGCCCTGATTTCACATGATGATTTGTAGACTTCTTGAAGATTATATTATGAAATTCCATTCTGAAAGAAACCCAGCAGGGTAAGCCGAGAATTGAGAAACCACACATACTGACTGCAAAAACAAAAAAAAATCAATGTGAGGGTGAAGACAAGATTGAAACTCGTTGCAGTTTGTATCATAACTGAGGGATACCTGTCAATATTGAGCCAGGATTTCACCAAACCACTTGTCTCTTCCACCCTGCGAGAGAAAAAAGTCGCTGCTGTGCCACCTGCATGTTCTCATTCTCTTCCCTTTTACCTCAAGGCCTCTGGACTTACCTCCACAAGACCTCAGACTCTGCAGCTGTGTTTACAAATTCCGTTAGTAGACAGAAAGAAAAATCCAATTCTCCACAGAGAAATGGTACACTTTCGCTCTCTTTTTTTCATATATTATTTGACATGGCAGGAACAAAACACACCGCGAAAGTCAGACAGAGCAAAACTTCCAGCAATGTATACCTGGCCGTGTTTTCTGAATTATTTACCTTCAGCAGCCCCTTTGAAGGAGACTGAGAGTGTACTATGTGTCCCTTCACATGACAGCTGTGAAGCAATTCTCCAAGTTTGGTTTTCACAGCTCTTCTTCAATGCTCTGCTGGTTTGCCCTTTAATTTCACCTCTAGTGTGAGTCTGCCTCAGTACCCCATATGAAATACAACTTGACCTATGACAGCGTTGTCAGAAGAACCAATGACTTTTTTTTTTTCCAAAAGCCAAAGTTTGTAGACAAAAGAGTAGTTTTGGAATTATTAAAGCTGAACTGTTTATGTTGTCTCCCTCAGTTTTGGTTGATGGCATGTGTCAGCAGTAGGAGGAGATGCAGCTGATGTTTTTTTAGAGTGGACGTTTTGACTTGTCACAGTAGGGAAAGTGTGTGATGATAGTTTAGTGTTTCAATTAGCCAATCTGGTGAACTTGGATGTTTAATGTTATGGTCCCAGGCTTTAGAACATTTTTAGTTTCTATTGAATTTCTACTGGATTTGCCTGCAGCTGTGAGAGTTTCATTTCTAATGGAATCGCTATTACAATGCATGTGCTTACTGTGACAAGTCATGGTTTATATTACATTTTAATATATTTCCACTGAAAAGGAAACAGAAATTTGGTAAATAAATTACGTTTTTTTTTTTACTAAATAACAAGACTAGCTACTGTAGATACTGAGGTGCTAATCGTCTATGGGTCTCCATCTCATCTTCATCTTATTTACAGTTAATGTGTTTAGAAAGCCCCGGATGACACCAGGCTGAAACATCGAGACTCAGGTGTTTGAGAGATTTACCAGAAGCTTTAGAAAAGGAATGGCCAGAGTTATTTTGGCATAGTGGCCAAACCACACACTACAGCTTCTTCATTCATTACCAGATGTACTCTGGCACAAAAAGCATTTTTCCCGACACACTATCATTAGAAATGTAGTGGTTGTAAAGTGTGTGTATGTGTGTGTGTGTGTGTGTAGTGGTGGGGGGCATTTGGAAAGAGCAAGAAGAGTCAACCTGAAGTTACGAGGAAATCTTGGTTGCATGTGTATTTATTTAATGGCTCGCTTGAGAAGACTGCTGATGCATGTGCTGTGAAGGCCTGAGACCGCTGAAGCATGGGATCTTGGCTACCTCGAGGAGGAAGTTTTGAAAACATTTTAATTTAATTTTGCAACACTGAGCACGTTTTATTCAAATGAATGAGATGTGACCTTGTAATCCAGTCTTCAATGGTGTACACCTGTGATTCGTTCTCTGGGAGACCCTAAATATGTTAATCAGTCCATTAGATTTTTTTATTTATTTTTTTGATTTTTGCTTAAATTGAAGCACCTAACTCGCGCTGATTTTAAAACCAATCCTATGACACATACTCTGTGTGGTAACTTCTATTTGATAAAGTGTGATGTTATAAATGCTGCGTTTTTGCTTCATTTAGCATGACTTAGTCTAAACCCAGAAAATGCTACTGCACCTATGGGGGGGAAATGTTTTTCCCCCCCATAGGTGCACACTGCCCCACTGTGTAAACAGAATCTTACAAGCTTTGACTCAAACATCCTGCATACATTCCTTTTTTATTATTGCCACTTCGGAGGCTCTGAACAGCTAAATAAACCACAGACACACCACTGGCATGTCTACCTGTCTGCACTGTAATGAAGTGCAACCTTGCAACCTCTATATAAAATGCTCTCTGTGTCCCTTTATTGCCTGCAGGGAGTTGAAAGCATCCTGGTGTTTTGCTTTAAGAAAGAGTCTTGTTTTCTGACGGGGGGCTGTGGATCTGCTGGTAGCTATCCTTAACCCCAGCTGACAGAAACTGAATAGGAAGGGTGGGGTTCAGCTGAGGAGAAGCCAGGTCTGCAAGCAATTTTCATCAGTCCGCACTGTTTTAATAGAACTTGTGTGTCCACTCAGTCAAATAAACAATGAGAAAGCAATGGAAGGGTGTCGCTTTCTTTTGATGCTTTCTATAGGAGCACATGCTGGATTTCATTAAATTCCTTGTCCTTATAAATGCAGAACATTCAGTTACAAGACAAACCATTCACTTGAAATCCACCACCACACCTGCTTGATTGAAGCGTAGCTTAGACGAATTGGAAAACAGTGAACATAAAATTGATTCTTATTCAGATCTAGGCCTCAATCATAATATCCTTAAGCCCTGCTACTTACTCTTACCATGGTGGAATTCAGCAACATATGGCCTGGTTTGGGATACCAATATTATTCAAATGAGTACTACAGCCTGCTTGCACTGATAACATATGGTGCTTCAGACAAGCACTGCCATATGGACCCATATGGTCATCATTCCAAACATAATGACAACACAACCAAATTTAGGGTCATTTCTGAGTGTATTTGCCTCTGAAAGAGAGCCGTCTCTGAATTTGGCTCCGTGTCACATAGTCTAGCCAATGTGTGATGGCTGGCAGCAAGCGCAAAGAAGATTGACTCAGGCTGATCAAAGCAGCAGAACAATGACAAGCATGATTCACAGAGGAGAGCAGTGCCATACAGTAGGGATGCTTGGCATGCCGGCAGCTCGGGCTAAAGCAAGTAAACAACACAAAACACTTATCAAAATACTTTGCATACAAAATCAAGTACAAAATAGTGATAGGGATTGATACCAAAATTCAATCAACTCTTGGACTCAAACATGACCAAATAAATACAGCTTTGATTGCCCATCATCTAGAAGTTGGAACCAATTGGACTCTGGCAGAGTCAAGTGCACAATTTTCTCTCTCGAGCTCCGTAATTGTGGGCCGCTCAAATCACCTTTCTGCAACTGAGCAGTTCTCGGTGAGATTGAGAAAATAACACAATTTATAACCTGTCCAGTAATCACTGCTTAGCATATGGAGGAGGGATGGGCTGTATAAGCCTTTGGTTATGTTGCTGGGACTTAATGACTCCACTAGTCATTCTGGACAGATGAAGGACCTCTGGGTTTTGACACGGTTGTCAAAAACTTTTTCAAGTGCCACATCTAAAATAAATATATGAGTGATTGTTGCGATGTGGGAACAGGCGGATGAATACACAAAGCACTCATTTGCTTTTCGGTATTTTCTCTCCTTCCTGCTCTCTCTCTCTCGCTCTTCCATGATGTTGGCGGTGCTTCGGGCTTAAAACTCAATTTCTCTAACATTGAATAGACAGCAATTGCACTGAGCTAACTCAATTGTGTAGATAGTGCAGCAAAAGGTTCTTGAATATATTGAAGGCTTTGACTTTAACTCAGCATCACTCCTATTGCAAAAGGCTATTCCATTTTAAACAAAGCACTTTAAGACAGGATGTTTGGGAAGCAAACCATTATCATAGTTAAACAAATAAGAAAACTCCTCAATAGCGGTGGTTTCTATTAAATCAAGACCGTTTGTCTTATTTAAACACACTCTACTTGATTACATTTATAATTACATGTATAAAAATAGTGCTTGCTTGCCTTTTTTTTTTATTAAGTATGTTTTTATAAAAGCCTCTACACTGAAGATTCACCTGGACACAACAGACACTGATCACAGAAAATGTGCCTATATTTCAGTTAATTTTCAAAGTAGGTTTGCACGTTTCGGATTAGCTTTCATTCTTGGTTTCTTTACTGGTCACAGTGCTTTTTTCATTCTTGGCCCCCACGTGTTTGTATGCATACCTGACAATGTCGGGGCATGCTCCCACTGAGACGACGGATGGTGTCCTTGGGGATCTCCTCCCAGATCTGGGCCAAGGCATCACTGAGCTCCTGGACAGTCTGATGTGTAACCTGGCAGCATTGAATGGATCGACATGTACTGTCCCAGAGGTGCTCTGTTGGATTTAGGTCAGGTGAGCATGGAGGCCAGTCAGTGGTATCATATCCTTCATCCTCCAGGAACTGCCTGCATACTCACGCCAAATGAGCCCAGGACTTACTGCCCCAGCATAGGGTCTGACAGTGGGTCCAAGGATTTCATCCAAATACCTAATGGCAGTCAGCGTGCCTTTGCCTCGCCTGTAAAGGTCTGAGCATCCCTCCATGGATATGCCCCTCCAGACCATCACTGACCCACTACCAAACAATGTTACAGGCAGCATAACATTCTCCATGCCTTCTTTAGACCCTTTCACATCTGTCACATGTGCTCAGAGTGAACCTGCTCTCATCTGTGAAAAGCAGAGGGTGCCAGAACTGACAATTTTGATATTCTATGGCAAATGCCAATCAGAGCCCACTAGAGGACATCAGGCCCTCAAGCCATCCTCCTGAAGTCTGTGTCTGATTGTTTGGCCAGAGACAATCACACCAGTTGGCTGCTTGTAATCACACTGTTGTTCCTCGTTGCACAAAGGAGCAGATACTGGTCCTGCTCATGGTTTAAGGACTTTCCATGGCACTGTCCAGCTCCTACAGTAACTGTCTGTCTCCTGGAATCTC
This sequence comes from Apistogramma diplotaenia, assembly GCA_015052665.1. Classification (NCBI taxonomy): domain Eukaryota; kingdom Metazoa; phylum Chordata; class Actinopteri; order Cichliformes; family Cichlidae; genus Apistogramma; species Apistogramma diplotaenia. The sequence goes on along the minus strand of VOQJ01012335.1, from coordinate 2,701 downwards.
CTCCATGGTCTTGAGACTGTGCTGGGAGACACAACAAAGCTTCTAGCAAGGGCACGTATTGATGTGCCATCCTGGAGGAGTCTACCTGGACTACCCATGCATCCTCTGTAGGGTCCAGCTATCACCTCATGCTATCACTATTAACACTGAGTCGAGCCAAATGCAAAACTAGTGAAAAAGCAGTCAGAAAAGATGAGGAAAGAAACAGTGTCAGAGGCCTCCACCTGTTCTTTCATTGTTGCTTCTCTCTGGCACCTGTTGTTCATTTCAGCGACACCAAAGCAGCTGAAACCAAATCTGCAGTTTAACTGACTAAATCAATATCGCAGAAGTTTAACTGACATGATGCTATGCTCTGATTAAAAAGTCCTACACATGTTGTGAAGGTAGTTGACTCACAGCCATGTTCACATCTCAACTCTCAAAATCACATGTCCTCATTTTATATTATTATTTTTATTTTAGTTAGTTTTTTTTGTGTACAAAGTATCCATTCAGTTATTTTTCTTTTCCCTCAAAAGTCTTAGGTTTTAGGTGAATTCAGGGCCTTGATTACATCACAGGACATAATTCTAAGCATATACTGTAGGTCACTTTAGATTTCATCTTTCTTATACAGTATGTTACAAACTGGGGAAATGTGTGTTCCCTCCAAATATTTAACTGAATATTGCAATTGGATGCACCGTACAGTACATGGATAACTTGTACAGGTCAATCAATTTTACATTCATATAACTGCAGATGTAAATGGGCAAAAATTCTGGTACAGGCTTATATGCCAGACTAGAAGGACAGTTTTGTTTATTTTTATAATTAGATTTTATGCTCCAACATATTGGATGCAAAATAAAAGTATGACCATGAATTTAGAGTACTGACTTTCTAGGATTGTTTGCAGGAATGTAACCAAAGGGAGGAACGAGTTTCGCTGTGAAAATCAATACAGTCTTATTGTTGTTGTTGTTACTGTAGTCGGTCACTATGTTCCTAATTATGTTGTCCACCAATGTGTGGAGGCAGGTTATGTGTTCACCCCTGTTTGTTTTTGTTTCTGTTTTAAATTAAGATACTCATAATAATTCAAAATGAACTGCAAACAGTAAACAAAAATCAAATACACAGAGACAATTCTGTTTTTCATTTCATTTTTTAGAGGACACTATTGGGATGCATAAACTCAATAAAATTTATCCGGGCTACATATGCCATTATCTGTTCATGTCAAAGAGAGACACAATGAATAAAGCTCTGATGCCAGGATTCACCATGGCAACAGGTAAATAAAGTGCAGAGCCTCCTTCCATTTTAACCCAGTGGACCGAGGAATATGAACATGTGTCAGTGCAGACTGTGATATTTATCTCAAAACAACAGGAGCGAGGACAAGAGTCATTTTAATCAGCTTGGTCCAGTCATCATCATAGACAGAATAAAAGATTCATATAAAAATATATACCCAACTTGAAATCCATCAGATGAAGCGGGAATCCTAATTTTATATTAAAAAAATTTTTAATCGAGTTTAGTCAGCTGCAACCTGACAGGGACAAAACGCAGGAGACAGAAAAATGAAGATAAAAATCTGGAGAAACAGATCAGACACAGTTCACTGACGGACCTGCAATATTACCAGACAGCAACCCTGGGGCGGACCTGCCCTCGAGCTGTTTTGGTTAAATAAAAACTGTTTTTGCTACAGTTTATGACCATTTCATTGTCTGAATAATTATTCAGTAAAAAAAAAAAATTAATCTCTTTAATGGAATGTAGCAAACTCACTTATTTATATACAAAATGTCAGCATTTCTGCCATTAGTGGATAAAAATGCTTAATAAGATTTACGGAAAAAAATCTGCTTTAATGTTCCCCAACCATTTCTAATCTGATCTAGTCTCAGCCTTCACTAAAAGATGATGGCTGTCTGACAGCCACAGCAGAGATGTTTTACTGAGATACTGTTAAGAGTCAGAGTTCAGGAATAGCTTCAGCTGAAAAAATGCAGGGCAGCTTTCCAAGACTTTAATGAACGTAAAGTTTTATCATTAAAGGCAAACATGTTATAAGAAATGTCTCAGCTTTTGTAGATTTTAAATATTTCAGTACAGGTTTGGGAGGATGAGCCACTTTAAATAAGGAATGCAGTTCATGCCGAGACAAATTAAGTCATTCTGAGCAGATAAGCTGGGAAATGACTGGAGCCTGAAGTGGATCTGGGTGTCTGAATCCATTGGTCCTTACGGGTTTTGGATCCCTCCTGCTGTGCAGGTGGGCTGACATGGTTTGCTGATCCGTTACAGAGCCTATGAGCCCTTCGGGCAGATCCGGTTTTGAGTAAATTCACTCATACTGATTTAGAGGCAGTGGCGCTGTAGGTGGGTGCTTGCCTTGCAACCGGAGGGTTGCTGGTTCGAGTCCCCATCTGAGCGCGTGCTGTCGTGTGTCCCTGGGCAAGACACTTAACCCCACGTTGCCTAGTGTGAATGTGGCTGTGTGAATGGTGACGGTGGTGGTCAGAGGGGCCGTAGGTGCAAACTGGCAGCCACGCCTCTGTCAGACTGCCCCAGGGCAGCTGTGGCTACATTAGTAGCTCACCACCACCAAGTATGATTGAGGTGTGAATGAATAGTGCATAAAATTGTAAAGTGTCTTTGAGTGTATAGAAAAGCGCTATATAAGACTAATGCATTATTATTATTA
>VOQJ01012334.1:7058-21607 GCA_015052665.1 Apistogramma diplotaenia | reverse complement strand
GCGACGAGGAATGTCGTGTTTATTCCCGAGAACAACTGCTCGCCCTTCGACCAGCGGGACGCCAGGGCATTGTTCACCCAATCCCAAAGGAACTGAAGAGGAAGTACTGTGTGGAGCTCCCTGGTTTTATCACAGTGAGAGCAGACAGGGACGCGAAGTTGAGCCGCAAGCGCAAAGGTGGGGGTCTCGCGCTCTTTATTAACCATAAATGGTGTAACCCTGGACATATAAACGTGAAGGAGATTATCTGCTGTCGGGACATTGAACTGCTAGCAGTGAGCCTCAGACCATATTATATGCCTTGCGAGTTTTCACATGCCATTTTCATCTGTGTTTACATTCCTCCGCGTGCGGACGCACAGGCATAGCCGCGCTTCAGACACAACACCCTGAGGCCTTCTTTGCAATCTCTGGTGATTTTAATCATGTCACACTGGACTCCACTCTCAGTGCTTTTCACCAGTTTGTGGACTGCCCCACCAGGAAAAACCGGACAATTGACCTGCTGTATGCCAATGTGAGTGATGCATATAAGGCAACTCCACTACCACCCCTGGGAAAATCTGACCTGTATAAACCACTTGTACGGAGGCAGCCCACCACTACACGCTCCTTCAGAGTCTGGTCTTCCGAGGCGGAGGAAACACTTATGGACTGGTACGAGACCACCGACTGGAGTGTGCTACTGGACTCCCATGGAGAGGACATTGATGGTATGACGAACTGTGTTTCGGACTACCCCAATTTTTGTGTGGACATTGGTGTTCCTAAAAAGACTGTACACTGCTTCCCCGACAACAAATCCTGGGTTACCAGTGACACACAGAAGAAAAAGAAAAATGGAGGGAGAGAAACCTCTGTAAGCACTGAAAAACCATACAAAGTTATGACTGATCCAAATGTACTGCATTACTAATTTATATAGTATATTTACTCTCTATGCAAAAAACCTTTAGTCACGATAATACAATATAAACTAAGACTAAGCTAAGACAATGTGACAGGAACATTTTTCTGCAGACTGAGCACCAAAATAGGATTTCCTATAGCCACAGAAAAGGAAACATTGACTCCCCAAATGGTCAAAGGGAAAAGGAAAGCAAAATCAGCAAGAGTGAACATTAACATTTGTTAGTTACATATCCACACACACAATAACATGTGTGTCTCTTCACTCTCATGATGACCCACAGTGTGATGGAAGTCACACGATATGAAAAACAGTCACACTTGCTGGTTAAAGGCACTTTACAAAGCTTCACTTGCATTGGGATATTTGACCTTTTTTCATTGTCTCCAACACTTTCAAGTGGCTCAGTGACATAAGTAGTGTTAAAAAAATGCTTAAATGTCATGTCCATTTTTGCAGAACTCATAATAATACAGACCAAAACATCTAGTGCTCACCAGTTCCAGTGAGAGATTCCAAGTAGGCCAGTGTGCTTATTAACTGACCATGGAGCTATAAATGGCAGTGGTAGATGTCAGCCTTTGTATGTACGCTAGTAAACCCACATTTGCAGACAGAAAATCGTATAATAGCATTCAGCCGCAACTTCGAATAACAGAAATACGGTTGTCATTCTTAACAAGCTGCCAACAGACATCAAGAATGGCCCCTAAATATGCAACTAATGAAAGTTAGCAGGTTATAAAAGTATGATACAAGAAGTTACTTAGTAAGTCCTACAGTACTTTAATGTCAGAGCTGTAAGCCTTTATACCACAGCCAAAACCTTCATGACCTGATGAGTTACTGAGACTACAGGAGTCTTGTTTGGTGCATCCCAAACTTGGGATATTAATAGTGTGGGCTCTGACCTTTTCATGAAATTCTTTCAAGCATTGCCTCTAGTTAAGTTTACAATGAAGAAATCATGTGTTCCCCAAAATGTCTCAACTGTTGTGCCCTGACTGAAATATTTTAAGAGTGCAACATCAAACCACTGATTTCCCTCTACACTAAAAAGACATAATGTGTTCATGAACATTCTGTTATGTGGAATATTTTTAACCTTTATCAGATTTAAGATTTCTCCTACTCCCATGGTATATATAACTCAGAATTCTGCTCCCATAACAGAAATTGCAAAGGAAGAAGCCAGAGAGCTGTGAACACTTGGTTGTTTAGTGTAGTGTAATTGTAAATATGGCAAACTGATTTAATGCTGTCTGTGAATGGCCATCACAAGCTACAAATTTGTATTTTTCCCAAATCATCAGGGTATATTTCCACTGAAGTGAGAAGCACTTGCTCTAGAGTGCTGTGTGAAGGTTAATAAAGCTGAACAAACAGATCTAATAGCAAAGTGCTACCTAGAAACTGTAACTTATTCATTTCCCCTGTTACTATTTGGAAAGAGCTTCTGTCAGTGGCCGGCCCCAGATTCCCACTGAAAAAAAGACAAAAGGTCAAACAGTGGGAACATAAATCTCTGACAGGATTATATGAAAGAGCTGATGGCCACAGTGATCTCTGCTTCAGTTACTACTAACAGCTTGGGAGCTGCATTTTTTGGTCTATCCTATATACAGTGACACAAGAACAAGTCTCACATGATGGAGTTCCCAGTTAAGTGTTACCACATTGCACACAGAGCGGTCACCTGACAAGCCAATTACCCTTAAGCATCAGCTGGAACATAATCAGGAGTTATCAACTACAGTTTAAGAACATTTAGGAAAATTCAGAGCAAAGCTTCTCATCAGAACTCCTTCTTGAATTTAAAAGGAATTTAAGGTTAATCCCTAAATTTCATGTCAGACACTAAACTTCTCAAACGCATGTGAAAGGTTATGGGAGAAAGAGAGGGGGGCTGGAGTCTTCAGAATTTTCCTTAAGGACTTCTTATTTGGTCAGCTTTTCCCTTTAAGGCTGAGTCATTGATACTACAGTGTAAAAATGACAATTTGTGAACACAAAATGGGAACAGCTCTTTATAAAACACATGCTGCATCAGCAGGAGATGTTCATTCAGAAAAAGATTTATACATTTGGAATGCAAATCCATTCAGGTGCAGCTGAATAATTCTCCTTATTCTTGTCATTTTTTAAGCTTGCAGCTACCATTTGAAATGTTTACGCACCAGCCTGAAACAATATGAGTGATGGTTCCTTTCTCTCAGCTAGCTCTCTTGCACAAACAACAGCAGCCATTCTTGCAATATATTTCGTAAGGACAGAATTTGCACAAGTTTAACTGCACAGTAAACAGTCACTTCTAGTAAAGTACAAGTGCAGTACTCACAGCAATAACGGCTTTGCTAAGGCAGAGGGAACCCCGACAGCCGTACTCAGTCTCATCCTGAGACTTGTAGTAGCTCAGTGTGTTGTTTTTCAGCACAACCCAACGATCCTGCCAGCCATGGATGTAGTTTGTCCACTGAAAACAAAAACAACAAAACCTTTTTATACTGGGGTCCAAGGAAAATAGATACACATACACAATATAATTTAAAATTACATATTTTGCAATTTAGTTTCCTGTGCATGGACTAAAATTGTATATTTGGTATGTGTAGACTAGAGGCTGCACTTTGTGGTGTTTCATACTTAACGTTCCAGCTCTTAAACTTTAGTTAGATGCAGCAATCAGCCACAACATTCAAATCAATCCCAGGTGAACTGTATAATACTGCTTATCTACAAAGGAATGTGTCAAGAAGGGGAATATAATAGGCTGCAAGAGAATTCATCTCTTAAGCTAATGTGCTGAAAGAAATAGACTGCAGTACAACAGGTGAACTAGGAACAGTGTTAGGGACATCCAAGGCTCACTATGGCTGTAGTCTCACTGTAACACAAACTGTTGAAAAACTCATGGCTGGCTGTGTTACAAAGGCTTCATAACAAGCTGTGTACCACCTTTAACCACTAAACACCCAGAACTGGGGCCTAGAGCAATAGACCGAGGCAACTTGCTGTGATAGGCTGTGTTTTCTTTCACTTCATATGGACAGCCAGGTGAATGGTTTACCTGGGGAACAGATGGCTGCTGAATGCACTATGAGAAAAAGGACTGCAGGGTTAAGAAGTAGGACGCTCTCCTGGGAGACCTCTGGTCCATTAATAGGGATGTTAGTTTGCTAGATACGGTATACATAAACACTGCTGCAGACCACTTGCGCACACTGCAATAAACTGTTAAAGAAGTGTTTACAGTCTTTATGCAGCCTTCAAACAACAGGGATCTAAGTCCAACTGAGTGTCTGTGGGATGAGCTGGAAAAACAAAAGCCAGATCCATGGATCATACCCTAAGATGGCTCTGAGCTGTTTTGGCTCCATGAAAAGGGATCTGCCCAAAATTAGGCTGGTGGCTTTATTGCTGTGTCTGTCATGCTAGACAGCACAGCACTGTCAAATACCTCAGAAACTAAAACAACAACCTCACAATACTTTCACAGCTGAACCAGCACCTCTCAGTCACAGTCAAAATGGAACATTTTGGAAGCATTATCACAGCAGTGTTGGACTGGACTGTTAAATCAACACTAATTTCTGTTTTTCCTGATACATACAAAAACATTCTGACACATGGGATTTTATGTAAGGTGTGGACTCATTAATCCTCACAAGACTTATCACGTGTATATGGCTTAGTTTAACAGGTGAGCTCATCTGGTTACAGATCTGCTTAATCTCACAATATGCTTGGTTAGCGGGTCAGCATGCAATCTGTTCAGAGACAGCCTGTGTACAGTGAGATTAAGCTTGTCAGCAGCTTAACGAATTAAAACCTTGCTCAATTTGCCCCCAAAAAAGGGTGGCACACAAGTGAGCAAAAGCATATGGGAAAATAGGTTACTGAGACTTTGTCTAGCAGAGGACTTAACAGTCTGTCAACTAAAGAAAAACATGCCAGATCAACAACACTAGTCTAGTGCAGTTTGGTTACATATTGTTGTCAAACCAGTATTTACAGTATCATCTGGTCCCAACACCATTTGTTATCTTGTTCAAACAAGAGTAACAGCTACTACAAGGTTTAAGGAAATTAACTTTTATCGATTTAGATAGCTACAAAAATGCGCAGTACACTCTGGTCCTCTATTTCACTGGGGTCTTTGCTTTTACCCCAAAGACATCAGCGGTCTGATATCCCTGAAACTGAATAACCTTTCCCTTAAGGAGACATACCACAATTTGTCATAGCATTACTCAATAACCAAATTTCCTCCTGATAGGTACAGGGACACAGCCGTGGCAGTTATGGCCCCAGGACTTGGCAGCGACATTGAGCTGAATAAACTACTTCTGTTAAACGTGACTTACCTTACTAAGGTATCCGCTGAACTCGGCGATGCCAACGGCATGTCCAGGCTCCTCTCGAGGCTCTAAATCTTCCTCAGAACCGGAGGAGTTCCAACTCTGGTTATCTGACATTTTAACCTATCTGCCTAACGCCGCGCATACAACCAAAACAAAATAAACAAGAGAAAAGGAAAACAAACCAAACTCTCAAAGTATCATTAACTAAAAAGAGGAAAAACAAACGAGCAACAGTTTAGGGTAACTATGTTGTGTTATCATCGACTGGCTAGTATCGGTGCACACAAGGTCGATAGCCCGCTCCCACGGGGCTCGTAAACGTTAGTTAGCAAAGAAGGTTACACACATTTCACGGTACAGGTAACCGTTAGCGGAGACCGTTACATTAGCTGTCAACACTGCCCTATCGCCCTATTCTTCAGCGCGCACCGAGTCCAAGAAGTAACGGAATCAGATGAAAAGCAGATAAACGCGCTCAAGACAGCTTTAGCAGTTACGGCTAATCCGTAGTGGACTTTCAGAAAAACGCCGTAGACCTCGCAGCGTTTGTTTTCCTCCGTACGTTGGTGACAGCTATCCAGCTCAACGCCATGTTCAACTGACGTCCGGGGCTTCCTCCTGGTTCGTGCTGGAGGCTGAAGCGCGTGTTCCCACTTGTGTGTTGCGCAGGGGCGCTGGCTCAAGTCGCGTCATCAAATCCCCTCCTAAGCTGGAAACAGGCCCCGCCTCCTGTTTATAGTACTGGAAATAGATATAGTCGTGCTAGAAAATACACTCCGGAATCCGAGAAAATAGTCTGACGGGGGAGCACTACGAACTCGTTTCTAAAAGCGTATCAAGGGTCAGGCTATAGATAAATGTAGGTGTCTATAAATTAATGTGCCAATTACTAATTTAGGTGTAACGGGTTTTTTGTCCTTTTCTAATCACAAATATATTCAAAACGCTAATGAACAGACACTATGAAAATTTTTACAGAGCATTTATTATACACTGTCAATCAAACATATTCTTTCTGTCAGTAATGCTGAAATCAGAGTTGAGACACCCCGACCGAGACTCCTGTACTGATTAATCACTTGTGGCTAGAGTGTATATATGGTTTTGTTGTTGAAATGTTAAAACGAAATGTTGAAAGCAGTGAAAATTGGTGGTGGTGGTGGTGGTGTGTGTGTGTGTGTGTGTGGTGGGGGGTAATTTATTGCCATGTTTTACTAGGTCATTTCATAAGTAAAATAAATGTGTTAATAAGTATATCTAATTTAAAGTTAAGTATTTCGGTACAGTGTATTAACTTTATGTAACCTTGAGTCTAGCTGCTTTATTTAAATGGTCACTTACAATAAATGAGTCATTCTGATGGATAACAGCCAACTCATATTAGTTTGTAAATTAGATACAAATGTATTATACTTTTCCTCACTTGATGAGGCTTGAATAAAAAGCTTGTGAAAATATACAGTCCAGTGAGGCACATACAAGTAAAATGCAAAAAAAGCAGTGTACTAATCTGGAGAAACTACTTAAGGCATAACACTCTGATTCCAGTTGCTTATTCACACACCATAACACATTCATTCATAAGAAATCCCCCCCTGTCGCCTGTTCTTCCGAGGCATAAGCCTGTACCAGACCTGTACTTATGGTAGCCATGAGTCAGATGATAATCCTTAGCACACACACATGCTTCTCTTAATATCATGAAATTTGAACAGCAGTTTTTCAGTTACTTAAGGGAAAGGAAAGGAAAGGAAAGGAAAGAATAGAATAGAATAGAATAGAATAGAATAGAATAGAATAGAATAGAATAGAATAGAATAGAACTTTAATGATCCCACAACGGGGAAATTCGCATGTTACCGCAGTGGTACAGAAAAGAAAAAATTCTATACATAGAGTATATATCTATAGATATACACATATGTACACACATATACATGAAAAATAAACACTATATACAGATTTTAAAACACTATATACATTTGTAGCCGAGGTGGGAGTGACAAATAAATAAATGTATGTTTTCTATGTGTGAAAAAGAAAGTGCACTGTGTGCATACTGTGATGGCAGTGAGGCATAGCAGGAAGGGGGACAGAGCCACATCATGGGTTTTGTGAGTTGGATGCATTTTCATGAGACTTCGAAAATAAATAAGCCACAAGACTCCCATTAGGTGCACAATCCAACTCTTCTCTTCCATTAGGGGACAATCTGAGTGGCAGGAAGCTGCAACTCTTAGACAAAACTTTCAGCAGCTATATTATTGCTGCAGTCATTACAATATGGTGACTTTGCTAATCAGTCTTTAGTCAATAGAAAAGATTCACTGAAATTGAATTATTTTATCACTGTCATTTTAACAGAGCCGCTTCAAATTTTGATTCACACGCTTTTACAATTACATTTTTAACTGTATTCTAACCTCATGAGAGAAGAAAAACATACATATATTTTGATACCGTGATAGAAAATGTGTAAGAATATGATGGCCTTGTCGTAGACTTTACAAGTCAAATTAGCAGTGATTCAGCCCCTGCAAGCCAATCCCTTCTTTTCATATTAAGTCCCCGAAACTCCAGACAGTCGCTGGACAACCTGGTGGTCCTGCAGCCAGCCTGGGGAAGGACTTGCAGATAACACTTTGTTTTACTTGAGAATATTTAAGCTGTTGATACAAATTGCTCCTGACTTGAAGAATCTGTGATTCATTTAGAAGTGAAGAGTCAAGGACCAGAACCATGAGTCAGGCAGGGTTGATCAAGCAGTAATATGATTAAATCACATCCTCTTTCCAGCAGCATATTCCTCATGAGTCAGCAGCTCCAAGTGGGTGAAAAGGAAGCAGCTGGTCCATCAGGTGCTGCACTCTTCCTTAGAGGCAGGAATATAAATTCTAGCTGGCAGCTAGGTGAAAGAAAGTATTAGATCTTGAAATATAAGCCATTTTTTTAGCAAGTGGTTGCTTGGTAACGCTTCTCTCAAGTTACAGTACAGCCAGTCATTTAACTGTGACAAAGCAAAATTCTCCATATTATTTTGCATGTGGACATGACTGAGCAGTTGCCTCAGGATTTCTTGCATGAGAACTCTGTCAGAAGGTTGGACCATAAGTTTGGATAAGACTGTGATCGGCCTCCTCTGCTCTTTGCTGGTGATCTGTGCCTTAGCTAATATAGGGGGAAAGTGGGGTGAGTTGTGCCAGTTTTTACTTAAAGTGACATTAAAGCAAAGACAGTAATGCTTTCAACTAACTAACTGAAGTTGTGCCTTTGGAGAAAATGCATTGGGATAAATTGTGCCGTTCATTATTGTAGTAAAACAGTATATTTTGAGCTGAGAAACTGTAATATGTAAAATCTAAACAAACGCAATACAAAATAACTAAGGGGAGTCAGTGGCGCTGTAGGTGGGCGCTTGCCTTGCAACCAGCGGGTTGCTGGTTTGAGTCCCCATCTGAGTGCATGCTGTCGTGTGTCCCTGGGCAAGACACTTAACCCCACGTTGCCTAGTGTGAATGTGGTTGTGTGAATGGTGACGGTGGTGGTCAGAGGGACCATAGGCGCAAACTGGCAGCCATGCTTCTGTCAGACTGCCCCAGGGCAGCTGTAGCTACATTAGTAGCTTACCACCACCAAGTATGATTGAGGTGTGCATAAAATTGTAAAGCATCTTTGAGTGTCTAGAAAAGCACTTTATATTATACTATAGCATTATTATTATTATAACTCATTTAACTTTTTAAAGTTATTTTACAACATCAACAACTTTTGTACAAGCCTGTTGCTCCACATGAACACATCAGAACAAAGTTGAGTTCAAAATGAAAAAGAGAAAAAAAAATCAGCAATTCTTTTAAAAGGTAATTTATGACATCGAAGGCCAGTTTTCTTAAACACGGCCTAGTGCCACATGAAGATATGTACATCACATATGTTCATAACATGGCACAACTTACCCCAGGCCCTCTGGCACAAATCACCCCGACCCCACCATTTTTGAAAAGCCAACATAATGCAGCTGTATAGACTCATAGTGTATAGTGTAGCTCACCAAAGCATTAAAACATTTGTAAAATATTTTCAGACTTGTCTGTAACTATTCAGACACAACAATCAAAAACCTTGAACCTCAAAAATTTACTTTCAAAGGCAAAAAACATTTTTTTGAAGTTATCTCTCAAGCAATGAGGCTCTCTTCATTGCAGGATGAGTAAAATGTGTGATCACATGACAAATTTCTTCTATGGTTCACTAGAAACAGGGGGTGGCACAAATCTCCACAATCTCCCCTATAGGTCTCTGTCTGTCTTCCTCTCTCTGTATGTGTGTATAGAATGTATGGTTTTATCCCATAAAGTTGCAACAACTTTGACAATTCCATTCCAAACATCTTGGAAAAGGTCTCCAGGAGTAAATTATCAGAGTATTTAACCCCTCAGCTTAAAATGACAGACGGGGTGTTGTTGTCACTGTGGCAATCAGGTGAGTGGGTGCACAACTTTCAGTACAGCACGAGAACAATGTGTGCATCTAGAAATTTGGATGAGTTAGTTCTTACCATAATTGTGACAATTACAGGAAGTGACAGTAGTCTCAATGGTTGATATTTGAATTGATTTAGCATTTCCCTTTCCTGGTTCTAACTTGGTTTTGCTTTTGAATTGATATGGATGATAAAGTTACTCAAGTTTACATGCACCCCAGATCTACTGAGACCTGTAGTTATGTGTTATAGAGCTTCCAGAGGATTCACACAACCTCAAATTGCAATTACAAATGCTCATGGACACATCAAAACCAAATCAAGACAGTTTCAGCTCACAAAATGAAAACAGAGTGTGGAACTCAAAGGTTTCCAGCCTCAAACAGCTGTCTTGAAGTTATACAAATATAACAAATTTATGAAGTCAAAACAGAAATGGACCCCCATTGCCACCTGCCAGCCTCCTTTCTATTTACAATGCGATATGCTGAAACATACAGAAAAGTGTTGTGGCAATACCAGATCAGCTGAGGATGAGTTGTTCATTTTGTCCTACATGCACTTCCTAGAACAAAACATATAGTAAATGTTCTATGTATGCCCATATCTCATACTATAATTTATTTATAAAAGTGGGCATTTTAACTTTTTTATCATCCAAAGAACAGTGACTAAAGTAACTATCATGCTAAAGGAGAAAATGCAACACTTTTATGAGTAAATCACTGCATGACATGTACCTGTCATGTGAAAAAGAAAGAAGTACGGGCATACTTGTTTTTCCACAGAACTACAGACCTGAGAGAAAGTAAGTACACCCTTTCTGTTGAGCTACATCTCACACTCTACAGGCCTGCAGTTAGCCTGTTAAATCTTAAAATTTATGACAGTACAGTTAGAAAAAGATTGAACAAATATGGCTTTGCAGAAAGCTTCTTCTCTCTGGCTTGTTAGGTTTGCAAAGCTGTATCTGAGCAAAGCACAAGAACAATGTCCATTGGACAGATGAGACCGAAATGGAGAGACCGCAATGCACAGCACCACATCTGGCAAAACCCAAACACAGCATATCAGCACAAACACCTCATGACATGTGTCAAGCACAGTGGGGGAGGGGTGACGATTTGAGCTTGTTTTTGGAGCCACAGAACTGGGGAACATTGCAGTCATCAAGTCAACCATGAACTCCTTTGTATACCAAAGTATTCTAGAGTTTAATATGAGGCCATCTGTCTGACAGCTACAGCCAGGCTGAAACTGAGTCATGCAACAGGACAATGATCCCAAGCACAGCAGCAAATCTGTGAGTGAATGGCTGAAAAAGAAAAGAATTGAGGTGTGATTGAAATGTGTGCATAAACATGTCCATAAATCTCAGAGAACTGACACAACAATGTGAAAGGCTGAAAAAGTCATACATAAAACTATTACTTCAGTTTATTGCTGCTAAAAGTGGCTCTACAAGCTATTAACACCATGATGTATACTTCTTTTTCACAGGACTACACAGGAGCCTGTGTAAACCTTCTTCACATGATTATTTAAGTGTCATCCATTTTTTCATGCAGGTTTACATGCCATACATAATTCCATCACATCACAGGCAATATTTTCCCTTTCCCAGGCAAAGAGGGAAAGACCATCTTCCACAAAGGCACATTGCCCAATTATGTTCCTGCCTCTCTGCCTCCTTTTTGCGAGATTGAACCCTGCTTCATCTCTGAGGCCTTTCCATGGAATACAGCTGAAGCACTCTCTATAAAAACAGATACAGTAAAGTGATACAAAAAGACAGACTTCTGAAATGATGTATGTACTCTATATGCATTCCAGATTTATGTACATTGCAATAAAGGTCACAGTACTGTAAAAGTAACAACTGCAACTACTAGCCTACAGTAACAGTAGGCCTATGAGCAAAGAACTGTGCTGGAAGCATCAGTGCTGAAAATGTGTGTCGGTTACCTATAGTTAAATCGATAGCGTAGATATTTGACTCTTGCAGAGTTGCGGTAAAAGGATACTCTGTACACCTGTTTCATGCTGAGGCTGTTGTGTCGGAGGACACAATCAGCTGTTGACAGAGACACTGTTGAATCCATCACAGCTGACAGTGTCTTCAAATCACTCTCTGCTACATTTCACAGAGTCAGATGGTTGTTGTTTGGCTCAGATCTTGGTTGTCGTTGTTCTTGTCCCCTTCCCCTTCCTCCTCGTCCATCACCTCTCTCAAGAACTCTTCCTCCTCTGTCTTTCTGCATGTGTCTGGCCATTGCAGATGCACATGTGCCACCTGCACCCTGAACTCACTTTTATCCTGCCCTGTTAGTATGATCACACCATTAACAAAACGTGTGTTCAATTGTGAGTTACTGTATGTAGAAAGATGACAGTTGCGTTGAAGTTGTGTTCACATTTTGCTGCCAGTGTTTACAGTTTTGCAAAACAGTGCCAGAGTTTTCAATCTTTGCATGCTTTTTATTGTGTGTTGGGTCGTTAAAGGCACAAAGCTCTTTAAGACTGGAATCTATCATGTACTTGGAAAATCACTTATTAATGAAGGATGACCTTTGGACTCAAAAGAAAGATATTGGAATTCATTGTTTATTTCCTGATGGTCAGTGAGAGTTTTGCCAGAAGCTGTGTGAAATCTGAATGGTGTTATTTGTCAAGTCTGACGTCTGGACCAGTAGGTGGCCAACCTTTTCCTCCTGCTACAGTGTCTGTCTAGTCTGCACAGTTCTGCCCTGAGGTCTGAATGAAGAACGGCCTCATGGGAGAGCTGAAGTTCTTTATCAAAAGCTCAAAACTAAGTCGGCTTCGTTTTGTCATTTCCTTGTGCTTGTAAGTTTGGCTGTCGTCCTACTTTTACTGTTCACTTATTCATGCCCTCTGGCTCACAGCGCTCTGCGTCTGGTTGGACTGTCTTGTTACTTAGTTGGACAGTTCCTGTTAAATGCTGTCCTGTGAAAAACAATTTAAATATGTAATGTAATTTATAAGTGTACCATTCCTAGCTAAAAATATTTTTCAAACACATTTACAACTGGAGGAAAGTACCTGTGTTACTGGGTGAGACCAGCAGGAGGCAGTGTGGTAGTTTGGGTAAGTATGTTAATCGCCCTTGTACTGAGGATGAGGTGTAACAGCACTATAAATAGGCCTTTTTTTGTTAAAAGTATACATTAGAGTTATGTTAGTTGTGTATAGTAAAGTTCTTACAAATTATATCAGGCATCCCCATTCTACTTGCCTATTTATTCAGAGGATATAGTTTAACAAACTGAATGCAGATTTTGAAAGCTGATTTAATATTAGCTGCATTTCCATTTAAATAGTCAGATGTACAACATGCATGGGAGGAAAGCAATAATAAAATGATTTAGTGCACAAATCCAGATTATGTATTTTCATAATAATTACTGGTCAGTGCGCTCAGGCTCATTGTTTTATAATCCAACCATGAGTGGGGCTAATAGCACACGCATATACACACATTCAGCCTTTCACACCTGCAGTCCTTCATTAAAGTACTTTGTCAAGCTACGGTTACTACGATGTTTTCATAATTGATATACTGAATTAAACTCAGCTCCTGTAAGAGGATACGCTGAACCACTGAACTGTGGGAAATGTCACATGGAGACACCCTTTCACTGCTGCTACAACAAGCATGGCAGTGTCCCAGTCTTCAAACTGTTTAACATGAGATGCATGTTAATCATGTGACACGGAGAGACTCTTATTTGCCTCCTATTTACCACATGCTGCCTGCTGTTTTCCTGCTGAATAATTTATGATTAAGTGTTGTCAAAGCAAACAGAATTTAAACAAATGACCAGATACAAAAGCTGAAAAATAAGGAAAAGAGCATTCCCAACAATAACGCTGATTGAATATTCCTATATAAATGAATGCAGCAAAAGGCTCCGTAAATATTTTGATCAGGGACCCAATTTAAACACCACATGACATGTTTGAATGAAGACCATCCTTTACCTGAGTCGTTCCAGTCTACCTGACTATGCTAGAGACTGATGTGGCATCTCTTCCTTCCAAAGCCAAGGTCACAATGGAGAGCTCCAAGAAGGAAAGGCAGAGACACTTTGGACTGCACTTGTACTGGAAGCTTCAGGACTGAAAGTGTGCGTGTTTTTAAACCACCACATGTCATTTTAGTCCTGAATTAATTGGTTATTACATAGCCTAAATAAATCCTGTTCAGGTTTGCAGGGGGGCTGGAGCCTATCCCATCTGTCATAGGGCAAGAGGCAGAGTACACCCTGTACAGGTCGCCAGCCTGCCACTCTGTGCTAACACAGAGACAGACAACCATTCACACCTATGGGCAGCTTAGAATCACCACTTAGCCTAACCCTACTAACTACATGTCTTTGGCCTGTGGAAGAAACCCACACAAACAGAGGGAGGACATGCAAACAGAAAGGCCCGGGCCAAGGTGGATTCAAACTCTGACACTCTAGCTGTGAGGCAACAGTGATAATCACCACACCACTCTGCTGCCATGTAAAGGTAAAAAAATGTAATGATAACATTCATAAATATAAAACATCAACTGTAAGAGAACAGTCTCCGTACAATAAAACATGTGCTTACAGTCCGTCTGTACTGCTGAAAGTGACATTGTTAAATATTGTATAAAGAAATAGTAAAAAGAAATATGTATATATATATATATATATATATATATATATATATATATATATATATATATATATATATATATATATATATTTTTTTTTTTAATATCTTAGTTTTTTTTATATAACAAATC
>VOQJ01012333.1:14969-26691 GCA_015052665.1 Apistogramma diplotaenia | reverse complement strand
GACAAGGACTTTGCAAGGTTAAGGTTTATGAGAGAGATCGGGCAGTGTGGGGTCGTTGCCTGGTTTCTGTCTCTCTCTCCTCAGCCCCGACCGGTCACAGCAGATGAAGCAGATGACCCCCCCTCCCTGAGCCTGGTTCTGCTTGAAGTTTCTTCCTGTTAAAAGGGAGTTTTTCCTTCCCACTGTCGCCAAGTGCTGCTCATAGGGGGTCGTTTTGATTGTTGGATTTACTCTGTAATTATTGTAAGGTCTTTAACTTACAATGGGAAATGCCTTGAGGCGACTGTTTGTTGTGATGTGGCGCTGTATAAATAAAACTGAATTGTTTAAGAAGCAAGCTAATGTTGGCTGAGTTTATATTTGGAGATATTGTGTGATTGTTGTGAATTTGAGTCACCATTTTGAGAAAAAAGTGGATGCTAGTATTGGCTAAAATTCTTTATAAAACTCTGCTGGAAAACCTGGAGCTGTGATGGCCTGTTATTTGGGAGATGCTGTAGGGCTTCGTGTAATTCAGACACTGAAAGATGTGAATCCAGAGCTGCAACGTGTTTATCTTTTAGTTTTGGTAGATATATACAGTATTGTTAAATTTTTCAATAGCAGTATCAGATGGATTAATCTGTGTTGAGTATAAAGCTTCAGAAAAGTCTTTGATTTGTTGTATTTGTTGTTGGTCATGAGTAATGCTCACAGTAGAATATTTAATAGAATAAATGGCTATTTTTTTCTTTATTTAGTTTTAACTGGTTTGCCAGAAATGTTCCAGATTTATTTCCATGTTGAAAGTTGTCCAAACACAGCCTCTGTGTCAGGGAAACACCAGTGCATGGTCACTGATAGGGCTGCTAACGGAAATGTACAGTATTCAGATGAATAAATTATAACTAAAACTAAATTACATTTTTCATCAGAAGACCAAAACTTAAACTAAACGAATCAAAGTTTGCTGTCAAAATTAACACTGAGACAGTCAATAAAGCAGCTTGAATAAAACGCTGATCTTCTCCAGTGATTTTTTTTCAAAGCTTCTGTGTTAATTAGGCTGTTAAAAGCCTGCATTGACTCATTTTCGGCTTAAAGAATGACTTAGTTTAGGGCAACTGTAATGTCATCTTATTGTTTAGGGCAAATTGTTTGCTATGAAATTAGTGATGTTTTTTCTTCTTGGTTACAAATAGAATTTCAGTAGTAAAGTTATATATAAATATGAAACTGTGCAAAAAGAAAAAGGCATGACAACAGACACAAGTGTGTAATTTTCTTAAGATTCAGAGAATCAGAGCACTGAGCACAGTGGTGACACAAATAAAGGCCAGCAGGGGGGGATAGTTAGCAAAGAGATGACAGTCTTCCTGAATCTCTCAAACATGGATAACTAGTGTTCTGCTTATGAAACTACAGATACATACTGTAATGTCACTAAATAACAAGAAAGCTACTTGCTTTCTATCAATATCAAATGTTTAAAATGAGAAACGTTGGGACAGGGCTATGTTTGTGTCCCCGTCCTCTTTCAACAATGATCTGTAAACACTGAGGCGATCAAGTGCTGCACTCCTGAGAGAGGAATATTTCTCATTCTCAACAGTCTCGGCTCCACTTTGTCGCAGTCACAGGCACACAGTTCTTTGTGGCCTTGTTCCTGGCACGCAAAACTTGCTCTAGATTCTGAATCTTTTGATAATATTATATGTAGATGATAGGTTTTCAGTATTTCAGAAAAATCTAACACAAGGATAGTTCAAGGATATAATTCCTCCATTATTATGTGCCAACAGGGTGCAGAGTAGCTACCTAAACTCTGCTCCCAGTGAGGTCAATTATCTCATCAATAGTTTTACATTGCATATGACTGAATACTGTGGCTCCTCTGTGAAGGAAAGCTTCAAATCTGAGCTGCCTGACTCCCTGGTATAACTCACAAACACAGCTTAAAGCAGATAGCCCACAAGCTGGAGAGGAAATGGCGTCTCACTAATTTAGAAGATGCTCATTTAGCTTGAGTTTGTTTCTCCCAGTTAACTGAGACAGTTCAGTTTGGCTGTGGCCAAAAAGAAATTACCCCTATTTCTTTCACTAAACACTTTTCCTTGAAGCATGTGCTGAAGCGGCATTCAGCTAAGGAGTAAGTGTCAAACTCCAGAGGAAAAACAAAGCCAACAACAAAAAGAGCCAAAAAATCTACTAGAGTTAATTGAAATTTGGTGATGAGTCCAAAACCCAGTAAATCCACAGACTCACAGGTTCAACAAATGGTTTTGATGACTTTTATAGGAAGGGAAGCAGCAACATTGTGTCTACACATGTTCCACTTGCCTGTTTTATTCAACCGGATTTCCTTGCTAACATGCTAAAGGACTTTTTAACATTAAACTCCAACTTCTCTACACATGCTGGCCAAGGTGGTTAGTAAGAGAAAACACATCTGTGACAATGATAAATCACATAAGCTCATCTATCTGCTGATGGTAATTTTGTTTCCATACAAAGTGAGACTCGTAACTTTCAGACCCAGTGTCAGCTTTTCTAGCATGCTAGTCTCCCATCAGTCTTTGGAGGTTTAGCCACAGTGCACATGCACAAACAAGCAGAAAATGCTGCTGATCACTCAGTTTGATGAGCTCAAGATGGAAATGCCATGTAATGCAGACATGCTACAGTTTCCAGTTGGATCCAAGGCAAGCCTGATTCCCGCACCAACAACCAACTACAATCATACGATACGGGGATGTAAAGAATGGATGAAAACAGGTGAGATTACCATTTGATGTCTATCAAATGTCTGTTTGTAGATTTGACTAGCCAAGCACTGCTTTTCCTGATGGAACACCACTGATTTCTACAGATGATGTACCTTTTCATAACACCCAGGTTTAAGGGGACATCAGAATGAATGTTCCCTCTGTTTTCTATAACTCACTCTTTCTAATAAATAATTTGGCCTTCTTTGAGGCTCAAAAACTTTGTGCTTCAGTTTTGGAAATGGGCTGGAATTCATTTAGCACTTTTGTTGTCTTCCTGACCACTCAAAGCCTGCATTCCTTCATACAGCACATCATCTACCCTGGCATCACCCTGCCATCCACACTGAGTGGTGAATGAAATTCTGGTAGTCTGTTTCAATGGTCAGTACACCTTGTTGAACCCAAGCTTGATGACCAAGCTTGCTAGCCTTAGCTGGTAACTAAAGCACTCACCCAGTCCACAAACTGATAGGTCACTGTGGCCATTTCCATTCAATATATAGTCTTTGCTCAGGATGCACCAAGAGCCGCTTTGTTTACCTGTTCAATGAGGAAATGGAGCTTGTTCACATAGTGCTGCATCATTCAGGCCACATCTGAGGATGTAACTGAGATTTTTCATGTATTTGTCTTTGTAGCTCATCTTTTTGAAGCTATTTGACCATAATTCAGATTCATAATTGCTTTCAAGGTCAGCTATGTTACACTTTAAAATTCCCAATAGCTTTCCAAGGTTTACGGTTGGCTTATTAGAAAGTGATAAAACTGTGACTGCACAACAAATTTACCATCAGGTAAATAATTTCAAGTCAAGTTACTGGACTTGAAATTATTATTTTTACTTCATGAATTTATTATTATCTATACATCATTAATACATGACCCAACAATCAATGACTCATAGCCTGTCAACAGAAGTAATCCGTAGTTAATCCAGTTCTAAATTTTAAAAAGTAAAAAATATGAAACTTCCCTCAAGTGAAGTCTGGAGCTCATAGGTTTATTTAACATCACAAAGCTAACTACGTTTGACCTAAGAAATATTTAGTAATGTTGGCTTCGGTTTTTGCTCAGCGTAAATACTGTTGAGATAACCTTCAAAACTATTTGAGGCCCAAACCACACGTGAAGAAACAGTTACAAACAGCCCCACGAAACATGCCCGGGGAGGAAGAGCCACATCTCCCAAACTGTCCTGCGGTGACAACAAATGTTCCTAAAAAAAGCAGATTCTGTGAAGAATGCTGTTACAGTTACATCTTCTATGTTTCCCATGAGAAGCGTCTGGGGTGCAGGTCTCCAGTATTGGGGAACCGGTCTTTCTTTACGCAACTCTGACTTGTGGGATTCCCCCCGGCTTAGAGTTGGGACATCTGCCGGAAGGAGGCCAGCCACAGTGGGGATGTTCAGTCTGTTGTCAGGCCCTGTGCAAGCAACATGAAGCCACAGGCCGGGTCTGCACGCAACTGCTGGCCAGGGTCTCAACAGTCTGTTCACAGGCTTGCACAAATGACTACCCTTATTCTATACCATAAGCAATGGCTGTCTACCTTCAGCCTGACTCAAACCTTAACAATCCTCATCACAGTGTGCAAAAAGAAGTCAAATAAAAATGACCCAAAAAAAAAGAAAAAACATGGCTGCAAGGACAGTGATGTCAACCACAGGCCAAGGCCAAAGGGCACTTAGGTTTAGCCCTCGGGGCATCTTTCACTGTTGATTTTGTAGCAGTCTGGAGGTTAAGATACGTTGTTACACCCTTTCTAACTGTCTGACTGGGAGAATTGCAATGTGTTGGCACCACTTTTAAAAAAGTGGCTTCCAATGAACTTTGATCTTTGAACGACTTACTTGCTGTAAGCAGAACACAACCAATTGTTAGACATTTATAAAAACCTTATACCAGCTGGTATATGTGACTAGCCTGTGATGACCAGAATTTTTATGAACAATGTAATTAATTAGTATGATTAATTATTGGTGTGAAGAATTTCTTGTCATGTGCAAAGAATGAAATTAAAAGCTGGTCAGAGAAATTTGAAGAATGTTTTTTCTGCAGATGGTGAAACAAACAGTTCCTTTATATCTGCACAGATGTTTTTGATAAACCTCTCACTTGCACTGGCACCACATAAGGGAACGTCGCATTGATCCCACAGTTTTGGCTTCGTATTGAGTTCCTTACTTAAGAAATGCTCCTTAGTTCTTAGTTGTTTTTTTACTTTAAGTTTCATAAATGGCCTTTGGTCTAAGTTTCTTTTTATATTAGAGTTCATGTTATTCCCTCATTTTTTCCTATTCCATCCTTCTGTGAAAGCTCCCTTAGGCTAACGTCATTCATGCATTTTCCTGTTTCGTTATGGTTTTCAATCCGTTTGAGTTTGACAGTTTCTTCTTGTGAGATTTATGTTCCCTTGCACAGTTATTGTTTGCTTTTGTGTGTATGAGTTTGGATGTGATCTGTGCCTTTGGCTTCTAGGTATTGCCCTCTGATGATAGATGCTGGAAGTATGCTGTGAAGTATATGGGCTGTTGCCAAGTCCTTACCTCCCTCCTTCCTTGTGCTCTCTCATCATTTAGCCTTTGTACCGACCCGCTGTTCTTTTTGGGTTACATGTTTTCATTTTTGCTAATTAATACTGTTCATTAGACAGTAAACGAGTTTTGTGATCCTCCTTGTGTTGTGGCCTTCTGTGGGTGTTGGTGTGGTGCTATCACACTTTGGCAGTAGCAGCTGGGGCTAGGAACAGTGAGGTCACTCTTTATTCCCTCCATCTGAGCCCTCTTTGTGGGGTTCACAAAGACGTGTTTGGCTGCACCTCTAATACAGTTGAGAAGCCACAACAACGACCCCGGAGCCAGAGACAGACTCAGGAAACCCAGGTCATCTGCAGTCCCCCAAGAGCACTGAAGACCCGAGACCACACGTCCCAATGATAAGCGTGTGCCTAGAAGGAGGAGGGAGGTCCCAGCTGGAGTTCCCACAGCCAAAGGGCAAGAGCCCCAGAGGACCAGAGACAACAGGCAGCCATGGCCTGCCCTCCCAGCACGAGCTGAGGATGGGGGCCCCAGGCACCCGAGAACTGCCTGGCACTTTGTAATATTCTTTAATAATTCATGTTTTATAAGTAATATTCATTCTGTGCCAGTGAGGCAGAGAAAGAGGCAAGCTCGTAGCAATCTGAACTGTAATAAAAATAATCCCAGGGTGTTGACATCATTAATAGCATTGTTTCTTACCCATCTCAGCAGGTACTGATGACCTCTCACTGTAATGTACATTTTCTAAATAAGGTGATGGACTCAACCTTTTATCTACCAACTTCAAAAGCACCACGCCTGGCAACAGTTACTGTAATAACCCCATGTTGAAGCCAATTTCTCACCTTTCAGAAACCTTTTAAAAGCCTAAATCTCTCAGCAGTTATTTCAAAAATGTCCATTTATTAGCAAACTGCCGGAAAAAGTTGGTGAAAAATCCATTCAAAGGCACATTACAGATTTCTGACCCTTTTCTCTCTGCTTTTCAAAAACAGCTCTTCACTATTTTCAATTCAATTCAATCTATTTATACAGCACAGCACCAAATCACAACGGTCACCCCAAGGCGCTTCACATTGTAAGGTAACCCAACAATCAAAATGACACCCTGTGAGCAGCACGTGGCGACAGTGGGAAGGAAAAACTCCCTTTTAACAGGAAGAAACCTCCAGCAGAAGCAGGCTCAGGGAGGGGCAGAGGAGGGAGAGAGAAGACATGCTGTGGAAGAGAGACAGAGATTAATAATACGTTATGGATAAATGAAATGCACTATTGAAAGTATTCTTCTACACTTAAATAGGACCAGTAAGGTGTTGTCACAGAATTTGATACATTGTGTGATGCTGACAGTTAAATTACATCTCCTCTCCGCTGTGGCTCCCAAACCTGTACATCAGAGAAATCTTGCAGTGCCTCCACAGCATCATGCTGCCACCTTAACACAACTTTTGTGGACAAAGTTTACTGTTTAACAAGAGGAACATAATTAGGTATCTGCAGAACTTAGCTGCTCTCAGATCTGCCCACAGTCATAAGTTCAGGCCACAAAAATGTTCCTTCACAGAAATATGAAAATGTTCAAAAACAGTGCAATTCCACCACCTTCCTTTGTGACTATTCGACAAGTTCTGAAGCCAGGGGCTGTCTGCTGCACTATGGTGGGGGAAGTGTGAGCAGAGTCACGTTACTGTGAAGCACGTATTCCCTCTGTGACAGTTTCAGCTCAGGTACAGTGTGGCCAGGGCAGGCGATCAGAAAGGAAGGACCAACAAAGGGGGAAGTGAAACTGGCAGGAATGCACAACTAAAGATTACAAAAGACAGGGATCACTTGAACCCGAACAGTTTTGATCTCAGTGGACTGATTGTTCCACAGTTTCAGAACTCTAGTTGAATTGTATTAACTTATACATTATACATAAGTAACTATTTGATCACCTACAGACTTTGTAAGTTTGCTCACTTACAAAGAAATCAGAAGTCTCTGATTTTTATGGTAGTTCATTTTAATGGTCAGAAACTCAATAGATTGGTCTCTCAGAGATCCTCCTTATCTGCATACCTGTATCAGTTTACTCTGTTATTATTGTAAGGCCTTTACCTTACAATAAAAAGCGCCTTGAGGCGACTATTTGTTGTGATTTGGCGCTGTATAAATAAAATTGAATTGAATTGATTACTTGGAATATAAAATGAGCATAAGTCATCCTCAGTGTGGAGCTCATTGGAAGATCTTGCTTCATGGGGGGAGGAGAGTCGTGAGAAAGGTGGTGGATCAAGCCAAAACTACACAGAAGAGCTTGTTAATGATTTGAAGGTAGTTGGAACCACAATCACGCAGAAAACCATTGGTAACACACGAGAGAGCAAACTGACTAACTCAGCATGTGAGCAAATAATTCTCTGCACTTAGTTTTTTTGTGTGTATTTTTTAATTGTGCAAATCAATCATTTTAAATTGAAATCACTGCGAAACATTTAAAAATCCCCTTCACATAAAACAGGAGTAACACCGACTTTAACAGGTTATAAAATGAAAAATCGAATCACATCATAACTCGATCAGTCACAGTAATAAAACAACCTAAAAGTAGTTTCAGATAATATCACTACAAGGCTAAAAAGTTGTAGCTTTTTTAAATAGAGGTTGCATTAATGTCTGACAGCACATTATGGGAAAATTTAAACAGATTCCTTTTTTAAGGATTTTGAAATTTTAGCGTCACTTTGAACCTTTACACCCTGTTCAGTGCCACTCACAAAGATCCGTCTGGGTCAGACTGTGACCCAACGATGCTGCTGTCAGAGTCCGGAGTCTTTGGGACGTCTCACTTCATGTTTATTTAACACCGTGAGTCTGAGGTATCAGTTCTTTGCTCTTCTGCTTCCACCCTGCAGTCGTGATGCTGCAGTGATGCTTGTTCTTTTAGCATTTACAGTCCTTATTTATTCCTCATCTGTGTTCCCAATGCTTTACGTTTCTGTGTAGTGATGCCCTGAATAGTTTTATTAGTGTATCAGAAGCAGAGCTCAGGTTGAGCGGTGTGGACGTGTACAGAGGAAAAGAGGACGACCATGCAGAATATGCAGAGGGTTGATGGAAGATACTAGGGAGAGATTGATGATTCATTTGTGCATAAAAACAAAACAAAAACCTCTGTGGCAAAGTGCTGAAAAATAACATCTCAAGTCACACTTATTAGCTTTATTCTTTTTAATTTTTTATGCCACAATACAATTTAAAAAAAGGTTTTAAGTGCATTTCTCAAGTCAAAACGTAACATGTATGCTTCCACTTCTGCAGATGCACTACTTAAAGAGACTTCTCAAATCCCACGCGGTCTTTTCCAGCAGCACAACAGATTTATACCACAAGCAAACTTCCGTCTTCCAACGCAGCACATCTTTAAAAAACTGCAGTGACTCCGAGTTAGTAGCAAGCACTAAGATGCAGTTAGATTCACACTGAAGGGCATCTCCAGTCTGCACGGGACTTATTCCGCTTTTCCTTGATTTCTGTCATTTTCGTCTTCTTTTTCATATTAAACATGGCCAGTTACAATTAACGAGGACAGCAGAAACCTTTATTTGGTCAGTATGTAAACCTTTGCTTTAGACTCCTCAAAACGACTGGCTTCAGGCATTTCTCTCTACTCTTGGCTGTGTATATCAGAACTAATATTCTTACTATGGTCACCTCAGATGTTCCTCCAAGCACAGCTCAGCCCGCCTACTGCTCAGGGGTAACCAATCAGAAGAACGCTGGCGTAAAGGGGGAGGAGCTAAAATGCTTTAGACTTGTCTCAAGAATGTAATGAGATTTAAGGACGTTTCATTGTAAGAAAATTAAGTAAACATGAAATGTTAAACAGATTTTTCACAGACAAAGGTGTCGTCCGTTTGAAGCCCCTCCGTACCACTGCGGGGGGTTTTCCCGGTAAATTATAGATTAAGATTAATAGGTAAGATCATCTTCCAAAAAAAAGACAACTTTATTGACACGTGATAGAAGGAATTAATCATTTTCAACCAGTTAATCTCAAGTATTTTGTTACTATGACAGCGAGGCACCAAAGTCAGAAATCAATCAACCATCTCCATTCACTTCCTGTAGCTCAAGTGAAGGAAAAACTGCCTGTTCTATGATTTCATGCAGCCAACTGTAATGTTGTGAAGAACACGTCTATGAAAAACAAACAAAAACTCATTCATGTAGGATTCACGCAGCTTTCTGGAAGCTTCGGTAAGTCAGCGGTCAGCCGGAATAAGTCCTGCCGTCACATGTCCTCTGGGTGCTGCATGGGCTAATATGTGAGTACAGTTTGCCCCGAATATGTGTTGAAAGCAGTGGAGCAGCAGAAGAGCTGAAGGCAGAAGTGTAACTGTGACTTCATTCCCCTTTGAACTGAGGTCGCCTCTTCTCCTTGAAAGCCTCCAGGCCTTCCAAACGGTCTTTAGTGGGTATCACCTTAAAAACACCAAGGACGAGTATTAAAAACACGCTTTTCTTTGTCCCTGAAAGACACAAACAACCCTGTCGAGGGTTTGTAAAAGCAGCATGTTGTGTTCGCCCACAAAGGTCCTGCCAGAAACAACTGACATCTGTGTAGTCAAGCTGTTATTTAACGAGGTCTGTATAGCACTTAAATGATAAGCAATCCTACCTAAAATAAATTCTCTTAATGAACTTTTATAAAACAGCAAAGACCAAAGAAGAAAATACCTCTGAGGTCAGAAAGACGGAAAAATCAATATACAGAATATAAAAGTGATGAAGAGCGTCAGAAGAAGAGAGACAGTGTAATAATACAGTTAATGAGCCAACGACTGAGAGATGAAGCACAGAGGTGTGCTGCTATTGAACCGATCAGTTATAACTGATCACATGATCAAGCGATAAACTGACCTGAACAGATCAATCATGAATCTAAGACTGCATGTTGCCCTCAGCTCCACATGTTCTTGTATGTGGTCTCTCATCAGGCTTTCCTGAGCCTCACGCTCTACATTTTATGAATGCCGAACTTCCATACGGATTTCATTACTCACCTGGGAATAACAAGCCTCTTCTATTGCCAGACCTGTAGATAAATCCACCTGAACAGGAATGTGGCAGTTAGTGACAGCTGCTGCAGTCAGAACTGTTGGGGTTTTGTTCTTACTTACAGATACTACATGTGCAACAGCATGCTATGCAATTGTACACATGAAGGAGGAGCACACTGTAATATCAGTCTCAAAGCAGTAATGAAGTGTTTGAGTGCACAGTAGCGTCTGAGGCCGTTAACCTTTGATGGCACGTCCCCTCCAGCTGAAAACTATCTTCATCTTTGATTTCTTTCTGCTGTTTGTGTGTTTCAGCTTGCAGATTTATGGATAAAACAGCTAAATGTGGTTGGAGCTTCACGGGCTCGTGGACGCTGTTAGCTCAGTAGGCTACTCCGATGTTGCATTATTCGCCCGCCGAACTTCTGCTGGGCCCACTAGGTGGCGCTGCAAGCGGCCACTAATTACCCATCATGGGGCTGAATGTAATGCCTACACCCATCACTGAAATTTTAAAGCTCACGGGATGATGATCGTCAGTCTACTGCTGATTTCCTGTCAACACCGAGTGTGAAGCAATGCTGGCACACAGATGTGTCCACACTCCCTCTCATGCAGCATGTGAAGTTTGGGACAGGCTGCACAATCTAACTTTGAGATGTGACAAATGATCAAAACCCCAAAATCAGAGCGTTGCTACGGCAGCACCGCTTCACGTTCTATAAAACCTTGGATGTCCCACTTCTCTACATAATGTAGAGCAATTTTGGTCTCACTGGGTCGAACGCTCTAGGACAGGTTTGTTAAAATAGAAGGCCTGAAGCTAAAAAAATTACATCTAAAATTCAAAATAACTTCCTGTTGGGTGTTGGATGTGGCTGCAGCATGGTACCTGAGCCTGCACAGTTTCAGATACACACAGGAAGCGTAGCTCCGGGCTGACGATTTTTATTCTGGGGCTCGAAACTGAAAAAAGCCCAAAATCAGAGTGTTGCTATGGCAACACCGTTTGCCATCCTATAAAACCTTGGATAACTTGACGGTCCACTTTAGATTATGTTCAGTGATTTTGGTCAAAGTCGGCTGGATGCTCTAGGACAGGCACGTCAAACTCGCGGGGCGCTTCCGGCCACGCCCCCTACAGGCTGAGAATTGGCGTTAAAAATATGGTACAAATAGGCCCTTTAAGTTACTTTGACATTCCACTTTCTCCTCCAGTTCAGAGGGTTGAGCGGAATGTCAAAAAAGTAACTTAAAGGGCCTGTTTGTACCATATTTTTAACGCCAATTCTCGACCGGAAGTAGGGGGCGTGGCCGGATGCGGCCCGCGAGTTTGACATGCCTGCTCTAGGGGGAGTTCTTTTAAATATGCCACCAATTCATAATGGC
>VOQJ01012332.1:0-10370 GCA_015052665.1 Apistogramma diplotaenia | reverse complement strand
TTTTTAAATAAATTTGTTAAAAAAAAAAAAAAAGAAAATCTGGATTTTATATTCTTTACTGGAGAGTAGCAGATAATTAATCTCATGTGTTACATAATATCTTTATTGCTATAAAATTGTGTTTCTGTAGACGTTTCAGTAACAGTCGTAAAATTTTAGCACAAAATTAACGAGGCAAAAACCGACATGTATGAAAGGGGGCTTTGTGATTTTCAAAGAGGCGTATGCATTCAGCTCCAGGCACACAGACCGTGTCTTGCACGCTTTATGTGGTGTTCATTGACCAGTGCTAAAATGGGAATGTTGCAAAAGCCTGAATTTCATACTCTGTCTTGCATACAGAGAAAAACATTTCAACCCATTTGACTGTTTTTTAAAAAATTTATTTAGGGAGGGTCGTTAAAGTTTCTTATTTGGAAAAAGATTTATTTGGATGGTCAAAGAATGTGCTACAGACTAAAAGCAATTGTCTTTCTCAAAAGCATGACATTCAACAACCCTGGGATTACAGCACAAACGCTAATAGGCAAGAGCTTTTCTCGGTACACACATAAACGTCAGACTCCCGAAGACAACTTATCTGAATTAATGCAGGTTTCTTGTTGTTGTTGTTGTTGAAGAAAAGTGAAATGTGCACAGTTCTCGAGCGGCACAAATAAATAAGTACCTGTACAGATGCACATGTGAAAGTGCAAAGAAGTTAATGTTAATAATAAGTGGCATCTGGTGGAGCTGGTCCATTTTTTGATTGGTTCTATTCTACCTCTGCAGGAGACATGCTGGGCTTGAGACCTGGCAATCCACATCCTGAATAGCCCCTGACAAGTCACATCTGAGTGGTAAGAGTGGAAGGAGGAATGAGGTGGTGGTGGTGGTGGTGGTGTTGGGGTGTAACTGCTGATTGTTACCATGGCAATGGTAGACCAAGGATCAGGAGGTTAGATCACACGGCGTGCAGCCCTTGATAGCTGCGTGAGGACACACGTGGGAGATATTCCAGAGGTTTATAATCACTGTCAGCCAGAAGCTCAAGTGGTCTATGCACACAAATGTGTATTTATGTCTGCGCGTGTGTCTGCATGTGCGTGCATGTGTGTGTTTGTGTGCGCACAAGTGTGTTCCAATCTTCCTGGGAAACTCATCTGGCCTAAGCTTCCAACTGACAGCAAAATCCTAAAATCCTACCTACCAGCTTTCTCATGAGTGACAATCTTCTCTCACTGGCCCCTCGTGGGTTCTTACTTTTTGACGAAAAAAAGAAAGAAAAAAACATTTTTTAAGAAAGCAGGTTTTGTGATTCTAACAAGGCATGGTCTGTGTTGAGATAATAAAAACAGACAGCTATGCTGCTGCACAATAATCCAACATTGCCCATGCTTTCTTATTTCCCAATCAATAACTGGTATATACACCAACAGCAGCTCTAAGAGTTATGCAACATGCATTCAGGATCAAATCAATGCCAGCTTGCATTTAAAAAAAACATTTTTTTAATCATTATTTCGCAGTTGTATGCTCATTGAGTTGCTCCACTCATCAACTTAAACAGTGAATTTTCATTAGGAAGCACTTAATAAAGACAGGCGCATTTAGAGCTTCTCCCTGGGTGGGTGGGTCGTGTCGATCAGGCTGAGTTAATCTCTATCACCATAAATAACATTGATTACAAATGCTAAATGCTGAGGGGAGGGTGTTAAAATGAAAGTGCAAAGGAGGATTGGGTTTAGAGATGACAAGAGAAGTGGAAATGAATAATAGGAGATTGGCTGGGGTTTATATATGAGAAAGGGCGTGAGGGAGACAGAGTATAAGAGATGGAGTGTGGTGTGTGTGTGTGTGTGTGTGTGTCTTTGTGCATGTGTGCAGCGGGAAACTAAGCAGGGTAGTTGCAGTCATTCTTTTAGGAATATCGGATTCTTGGTGAGTCAGAGTGTGAGACCACTAACAGACACACTAGGTGTTTCTGGTGGGACACGTGCACGTGCAAGTCCTTAAGAAACATGGAAAAACAGCAGAGGCTCACATTTCCTTGGCAGAGGTGGACATTAAAAAAAACAAAACAAAAACAAAAACCAAATCAAACTGAACCCGTAACGACAGCGCCGCCGCTGAAAAGAATCTGTGGTGCACACTTTGGGTGAAGAAGCATTTTCTCGGCAGACACAGTTCAACCAGGGGTCACAGCAGCAGAGACGAATGGTTTTCAGCTAAATCCAATCGTGAGCTGCTACAATGACTTCTTGACAGCAGGGAAAGTACCAGAATTATACTTGGGCTCTGCACAAATGAGACGTTTAGTTTTACTTCTGTCTATAAAAAGGAGGAAAAATGGTGTTGGTATGCAGCCTCATCTAATTTATCTTCTTACACCGAGCATAAGTTACTTCTCCATTAATATAATTCAGTTATAAACGTACAGTTATTCAGTACAAGTGGAGAAAAAATGGAATCTTCTCTAGAGCTATGACCTTGCACGGCTTAATAGATCTTTTCGACATTTGCCACCTTGGTATGCTGTCTGGATCTGTTTACAATGCAGCATGCCCAACATTACAAATCAGGGATTGCCTGGCTGTTGTCAGGGATTATCGGCCTGGTCTTTGGGTTTTTGATTAAACTGCTATGTCAAAAAACAACAACACAGGGGGGAAAAAAGGCATCAGCCTCTTAGCAGAAAAGAGCATCACACACAGGAGACACATTTAAGCAAATAAATAAATAAAAATAATTTTCAGATGTCATTGATAGTGCTGTGCTTCCTCATGAATAAATAAACGGTCTGTCAGAGTGCACTGATGGAGACATGCGAGATTTTTTTTTTGTACACAGTGTCACATTGACACTGTATGGGGAAAGCATAAATCAAGAAACTGCCTCTGACCACAACGTGGACATCATATACAGTGGGTTTTTTTAAAAGCTGTAATATATTTAATATCTAAGCTCTTTATCCTATATAGGACTGCAGTGTGATTTTGTTTGACACCGCAGAGAGTGGAATCCTCTTACTTTCGTCTTTATGAGGTCAGCAGTGGAAATGGACAGAGTTCAGACAGATGGGGCCCGAGGGAATAAGGCAGGGAAAGGAGATAAAAAGTGGGGAGGAGCATCAAAGCAAGCGGAGGATAAAGAACGCCATGGGTGGCTAGACAGAAATATGTAAAAATTTACAGGAAAAGATGACAGACAATTAGGGAAAACTGGGAATGGGGCGTATGACAGATTAAAGGCTTCGGCACGCTTAAATCAGAGTGCTGTCTCTATGGTGTACAGTGTTCAATTTTCCGACATCACAAGTGGGGGGAGTTTGTGTCCAACTATTTTAGAAACTATCCAAAACAAAGAAGAAGGAGGGGAAAAAAACCTCACTGGCATTTACACTCAATTCAGAAGCAATTGGTCAGGCAAGCAGAGGCATGATTTGAACTTTTCCCTCCTTCTTGACACAAGTACTTCAGTCCCATTTCGCATGTACAAATGACAGCTTTTCTCCTCCGACTGCCTGTGAGGAAAGATTTTCCAAAAGCGTGCACCATTTGAATGATTATCGCACCGTACCCCTCTCTGTGATGGCAGCTTTCTCATACTGCCTTCAAGTGTAGCTGTTTGGAACAGAAATAAACATTTTTGCCTTCAGACTTGGTCAGACTAAATGTCATGCAAACAAGTGTGTTTGGCGCATAACTTGACCTTAAAGACACTTAAAAGCATGGTTTCAAACTCTAGGAGGACATCCTGGGAGCCGTCACCACGGTCACAGCCCTATCTTTCAGTATTTGAGAATGTGACATCCAGATTCAGATTCAGATTCAGTGACTCAGCCCCGAAATTTAATGGGTTCTTCCTTTGTGCATGTTCCAGCTTTTCAATACGACTGGCCCACCAGTTTCTGCATAATTTTGCTGACAGCCACACAAGTGGCAGTGACAACATACGAACAATTTGGTAGAGGAATTGAATTTTCAACTAAATAAGCAAACCTTTAAAGTTATTCTGCAGTTTGAACAAATACCATCAGGTATTATTTCTGGACAGGTTAACATTTAGAACTCTTCATACAGACTGTGTAGCTTTTGGGCAACATTTAGCAAATAACACACCAAGCATCATCAGATTCTGAAGCATTTTTTTAAAGAAAAATAGCAGAGGTAGTATTTTATCTGCTATTAGGACTAACGTGCATGGTTTAAAACTCTCACATCTTGCACACTGAAGAAAGTTGATTACTTTTATTATAGGCGTTTGGAGTTGGCTTGGACATGCAGGATGGAAATAATGGTTGCTGTAAAGAGCAGAACAGCGCAGAATCAACTGTGCAATAATTTACTGCCTTTGAAAAGGAGTTTTTAGTCTGTACTTACTCTGTGAAAGTGAGAGTGGCAATGTTCTGCTCTGCAAGGTACTAATTTTGTTGACTTCCTCTTTGCGTAAGGTGATTAAGGGACAGATTTCCCATCATTCACAGAGGAAAGGAGTCCCACTTTATTGTACCTTCTGACCACGGCATCTCCTCTGTAAGTGCATGTACTTCAGCCCTTTTTCTCATCTGCTGTTAACTCCGCTGCCCCCTGAACACTGATGTGGGCACTTTTTTTGTAGCCCAGGCCACGGGGTGCTGTGTAAAATATGACTAGTCACCAAGTGCTGTCTGAACTGAAGCTTTGATAAAAAGTGCCTTTTTTCCACTTCACTGCTCAGATCTGCAGGAGCCCGTCTGCTCCAGAAACTGTACCATGCCCCCCACCCCACCCCCACCCGGTCTCCCCCTCGCCTCCTCCACTCTCGCTGCCTCTTTCTTTTAGAAATGAAGAAGGGCTAGTCGCCATCCTCGGGGCAAGAACACGGCCCTGACAACTATCTCCTCCCTGCGACAAGCAATCCCTCTCCGCAGGGCTGCCCAAAGAAAAGTGTTGATGCTAACAAAATGCATGACAGCCACTCACTTATGTTAACAGCCACTGCACACAGAAGAGCAGCATCCCTCTGCCTGAGTCTGGTTTTATTTTCAATCACCCCGTCTAACATCTGAACTTTGCAGTCCCGTGGGTGAGGGAGGACAGCTGACAGTGAGCCAGACAGCTCCTCTCCACCAGAGGTTTGAACTCTTTGTCCTGCAGCGAGGGAAGGGGTGCGCCGGCTGGGATCATGGGGGTAGAGGAAGTGCTGGCTAGGGGGTAGATTCTTTTAGCAGAAAGGGGAAATTGAGGGGACTAGGGAGAAGAGGGCCATCAATATCCTGTCATGGCTGCCTGGGTGAGCAACGTCTGTGGAAATGCTGAGATAACACAAGAAGTTTACTTCTTTGATTTTTGATTCACCATGGAATACACAGCTGGGGAAAAGTTGGCCTTACTTCCACTTAAAGACACAAGTGAAAAGCTGTGGTGCAGTCAGTCTCACTGTGCCTTTGTGGATAGAATAATTAGGAGGAGGGGCAGGAGCTGTATATCGTGCTTTACAGGGCTCAATCCAAGACCTCCTCCTGTTATTCAAAAATTAGCAAATGGTTCTCCGCAGCGCAAACCTCACGGACGAATTTGAGAGCACAAATTAAAAGGTTTCTTGCAAGTCTGAAGCTAAATTAATAGCCCCCATTTTGGTAAACATCATTTAAAGAAGAGCAGATTGTTTAAATTCTACGTTTTTTAAAAACACGAGCATTACTCATTCCTCTGATTTCCTCTTCACGCCATAAACATGACATGTTCATTCGACTGCAGTTTATTTTCTTATCACTTATGAAATGCAGAGCCTGAAGACGCTGACCTGTTAAGTGCAGATATTTTAGAGATATATTTCTTATTGGGAAAATAAATTGTGCATCGAGCCTGTCAACATTGGTAAAAGGGCAAAGACAGTTTCCATAGACCATTACACTTCAGCACTCTTAATGCATGCGAAGACGATGAGACTGGAAAATTAAAATCCATATCAGTTACTTTTAGTCGCCTCTGACCCATGAAAGGGAGTACCGTTTTAAAATATCACCCAGTAGGTGTGCATCATTAAAATGCATTACTGTTGTTCTGGGAGCAACTTAAGACTGTTGAAAGATAAATGTATGTTCTGTGAAAATTGAAAGAGAAAGCCAGGCAGTGACACAAAGTCACCATTTCTTTTAGAAGAAATTCCCTCGCAGGTGTCAATGCTTGATTCACTACACATTCGCATTCCCCCCCAGAACCCCCGTCCCACGCATTATTATTTAAAACAATGATCAAACATCTTTATTTCCTAGAGATCCCAGTTCCACTCCCTTGTCTCATCTCTCCAGTCCCTCGAACAAAATATTACAATGAAGTGCTGTATTTCTGGAGAGCGTTCACACAGGCTCGATAAAGCCACGGGTGCGTCTCCCACATCACGTTTAACACAGCAAAGAGTGGGCTTTGGGGGCCTCCCTCACTCACGGCAGACACTACTGTAGTTGGTTTTTCCTCTTCTTTCTGGCAGTGATCGTGTGGGACATTCCAAGTTTGCATCAAACAAGTCTGAGCTTTTTGCAAATGCAACACAGCGCCTTCTGCTTATGAAGCCCGCAGAGACTGAGCCCTCTAACTACCAAAAATAAAAGAAAAATCACAGTAAAAATGCGCACATCAACCGTTTTGATCAGCTCGCACAGATGGCAGGCCAGCTAGCAACATATCACACTTCCAAACAAAGGCTGGGTTTATTTTATTCATCTTGGACTCCCCTTGTTTATTGTTTGGATTTGTTTACAGGTTCAGAAAATTAATTCAAACATTCATTTCTTTATGTAGGCTTCCCCAACTAGTTAGTGCTGCAAGCGGTAATCACCCAAAAGCACCAATACCCCACTTTAAAGATACCTCATTGACTGAGTTGTTGGCAGAATCTACTTCTAAGCATGAATAGTATTTTTCCTGCAGAGGACTCGATATCTGATTTCTAATGTTACCTGAAACTTTGTGCGATATTAATCCTGTTAAGCATGTTAAGCAATTCCCTACCTTAGCATCTCAGAACGGCCACAAGGGAAAAGCAGACAAACCTGTATGGAAAATGTAAATCTGCAAGGTGAGTATTAGCAGTAGCTATGGTTTAATATAAATAAAACTAAAATTTAAGTGCCTGTGTTTTTATTTGTTGCTTAAATCCATCCAGCCATTTCTGTAAACATTTGGGTCATTTGTTGATGCTTTTAAATTTGCTCTATAAATAAATTAACTTGACCATTGAGCTTTTCATCGAAAGACACTGTAAAAGCACAATGAGTAACAACACATAAGCAGCTGTGAGAACAGGATTAGCTGCAACAATTGGTGATTGTTGAAGGATGCCTTCTATACATTTTCTTAAGCCCCTTAGGCAATCTTGTGATTTTTGACTCAATGCATAAATGTACAATATGATTATAACAAATTGGGCATTGGTGCTTAATGAGAATAGGAAAACAATAACTCTGGAGAATTGAGAGTACATGGAAGTGACCGAGCAGATGAAGTAGGTACTCAAGTCAAGTCAGTTTTCACATTTCTAACTCCCACATATGACCAACGATGTTTGTTTTCTTTCCTCATTCACTCCATTCATTCCAGCCAATTACACTTGCAAGGAAAACACCTAGCGGACAAAAGATATTCCCAGTCCAATTTCTCTCTCCTTATCTTGGGCCCCCACTTTCTCAGAAGGCAATCAGAGGGCCAAAGTGGGTATTTGAACAAATCTACAGTCGAGCAGCGCTGCAGAAATCACAGTAGGAAGGGAAAGTCAGAACTATCTGGTTCCCTTTGATCAGGAGGAACGGTGGATTAGAAAGGATTCTCCAGAAGTTTCCACTTAATCCGCATAAAATTTACCCACCAGTAAATGCTACAGCAAAAAAAATCAAGACTACTTAACACCCAGGTTCCCCCACTGCATCAGGCAGCATCATTCCCGTCTCGGACAAAACTACTCCACAGCAATGCCCCACTAAACACTGGTCAGTAGAGCTGTCACTTTGCACAAAATAAAATAAAAAAAATAAAGATTAAAAAAAACATCTTTAGCCTCGGTCTCATTCCTTTTCCATGATTGATGCTGTGGTACAGAAACTACCAGGTCAAGTTTTCCATTGTGTCTTACGTGTGGATTTCTGAGAGAGAATCAGACAAAGAGTGACAAGAAAAACATTTCTCCAGGGGTGTTAACTATTGAGAACTGTGATGTTTTCTGCCTACAACAGCCCTCCGGCCTCTTCTGAACTTTAAGTGTCACGTCTCCAGAAACAATTTGAGATTGTGGTTTGTGTGTATGTCCTCTGGGGGAAAGTATTATGTCTGCAGGGGTGGACTGATGAAAAAGGCATGCCGACTCTGTTTCAGAGTCGTCAATCACCTTCGTGTACAGTAAATGATTTTTCAACAAGCTCCGGGGTGATGGATAATCAGAACGAAAGGGTGGGCTGAGTGCTCCTCTCCTTGTTTTTCAATGGGCGGCAGAGAAGGAAGAGCAGGTCCCTACATCACAGCGCTCTTGTTGTGCTGTGCACGTTTTTTCATTTGGGCGCTAACGTTAAATGTAACGCCCTGGGCCAAAGCTATGATGGATTCCCCCTTCTGGCAGCTTCCCTTGTTTCAAAGGAACACTCAGGATGAGAGAAGGGGAGAGGAAGGGGAGGCGGTCGGGGTGTCTGGGGACAGAAGCCCCATGTCGAATAAGAAGCTGCCAAATGGAGCCTCTGCAGCTCTTCATCAGGGCCGCTGGTCCTGGAGGGGTGGCTGCTCCAGGCAAGTTCTAAAAACTGCAAGCCGGGCAACACATCTGTGCAGCTGGGTTCCCTCTGCGGCATGAAGCATGCAAAGCCATCAGCAAGAAGAATGTGGATCACAGACAGACAGTTAGTCAGAAACAGAGGAAAGTTGAGGGTATGTGTGTGGCTTCTGATTCCAGATACTGAAACCAAGACTTTCTCTCCCCCCTCAGCATCAACCACACCGAGCTGAAACCAAAAGCAGCCCTCCAAAGGCGCCAAAGGAATGCAAGGCAAAACACCACAAATCTCTCTGCAATAATTCTTCTTGTCTCCTACCAGCTGTATAGCACACACGGTGTGTCTCTATTTTCACTCAGGCATAATTAAAACCCACTGTTTACTTTGTTTAGCATCAATTAAGATGATTCACCGTCTGGTGTGGGGACTTTTGTTGCTTGATGGCATTGTTGTCGCAGCATCGCTGTCTCGTTGTTGATCAGTCCAAGAAATGTATTCAGAACTGGGGCAGCAGTTTGTGCTGACATCTACTTTTCATGATGTTGTTTGCCACCCTTCTCCAACCATGTTCATATCTCATTTGCCAGCAACACTTTCATTCTGTTGTCATCAAACCTCTTCAAAAATTTAGCACAATGTAGCAGGGCTGCTCTCCCAAACAATGCATTAAACATAAAAGCTAAATTGAAAGACGGTTTCCCACACAGGCTTTTGATGTTGACTGAATTCTCACGTAGGAATTACCGACAAACATTTTTGAAAAAGAAGGAATATTTACTTGATCATTTCTTCTTTTTTTTTTGTTTTGTTTAGTTTGAATGGAAAACCTTCCACATTGCCAAAACTAGCAAAGGCCTGGGCCAAATGTCCCAGACTAGCTGATGACAATAAGGCTTTTAAATCAGCAGCAAACCTCCAGGATTCATGAGACTTTACATATGGTTGCGTCTGTGCACGAGCAAAACCTGCACGCTGTCTGTGTGATGTGTGAATAACTTAAAGCGCACGTTTTAAGAGCCAGTGCCAGAAGTTGCACTGACCTCATTTGTATGATCAAATTTAATATACTTATCTCACAATTTACAGCAAGCCGCATCCACCAATTTGTGCATATTGTACTTGTGGACTGATCTGCAGCCCTTTGTTCGCCACATATTCATAATGCGCTGATTTATTGGTAATTACATAGTGATTTTGTTTAAATCACTGCACCGACATTTCTGTCAACCCCCAACAATGTCAGCATGTTTAATAACCAAAAAAATATGATGAGACATATGATTACAGTATGTTCCCCATAGCCGTAACACCCTGGCTTAATATGCATATATGCGATTCTGTCTTGTATAATGGGAAAAGTGTGACCTTAAGTTTCATCACGGTAATCATGACCCCGTCCAGGATTTCCATTTAAGAATTTCTGTCTCGTTATAATATGGAATGCAATCTGTGCATGGAGAGATAAAGTGGTACCAGGTCACACACTCAATATCTCATCATTATGTAACAACAGGGAGTGCAGTCATTGCTCTCCACACACTTGCCTGCATGTGCACACACATTCTTTCTCCCTCCAGATTACAGTCAAACTGGCCCCCTTCACATCAATTTACAATCCACACACACACACACACACACACACACACACACA
>VOQJ01012329.1:23763-36155 GCA_015052665.1 Apistogramma diplotaenia | reverse complement strand
TACATGTCTTGTAACCTTTTATTTTCCTCTGTATTTTAGTCTATGCACCGAATGGGAGTCACCCTCCAATTTCATTTTACAGCTGTATAATGACAATAAAGGCTATTCTATTCTATTCTATTCTATGTAGTTTTCCTTCTGAATACAGTTGAGACCAAATCAGTCTGCGATTTTTGATTTGATTTTTTTTTTTCCTTTTTCTTTTGAGGGGTCGTCGCTGTGCTGCATGGGAATGCACATCCTGAGTGTGTTAGGTGCATGTTTGAATCAAACTTGTTTGGTTGTCCTTTGTTGTCCCCCTTTTGTGTGTCTGCACCTCGAGTATAACGGCATGGATTCACGTGTTTCTAAACGAACTGAGTTTTCTTCTTTTGAATTCTCTTTAGTTTTGTTAGTTCGCTGAAAGATGGAACTTGGTGGTAAAACGTGATCGAGACGGTATGAGTGTTTTGTTGAAGATCACGTGGATTGGTTAGATTGAGGAGTTTAGATGCCGAGTTGGCAGTTTCTGTCCTCATATGCAGCAGAATCACTACATCTGTGGTGATTTCACTGCTGCAGTCTTTTCTGCTCCCCTTTGGTTTTCATGCCTTGTTCCCTCTGGACCGCAGCATTGTTCCCTTCGTGGAGAATGTAGGACATCTCCGTGGGTCAGGTACAGCTAATTCACACGGTTCTGTCGTAGGGCAGAACTATTGAAAGTACTGTGCTTGTGTTTTAAAACTAAAACGATTTAGCCTTTTAAGAATCACACTGACGTGGTCACTGCTGCAGCTGCTGCTTTTCGATAGTCAGGCGGACTTTGCAGGCCGTTGACTTTAACGCTCTTAGAGAACATAAAATGTATCAGAAGTGGCAGGGTGGGAGTAATTGGTCTGATTCATAAGCTCATGTTGAGATCTCATTATAACAGAGTTTGAACTTCAGACGAAGGACAGGGAAACATATGATAAGGGCTGTGTGCTCACTTTCCTCCTTATGAAGGTCGTTTGATATAAATATGTTGGATATAACACACTGTTTATTTCTGATTAATGACGTGCTTGTCTGCTCTTGGCGTGTTGTGTGTTTTGTTTAGATCTGCTTCCAAAGTGCCAGCGAATGAGAAGCAGCAACGGCCACTAAGCACCATGAGTGAGGCCTCTAACTTCACAGGCGACCACGCTGCTAACTCCAGTAGCCCCGGAGGAAGAGTGAGTGACAGGCGTGCTCACAATTCATGTCTGTTTAGTTATAAAATAATGGAAAACCAAGTGAATCACATTTTAATAGCTTAAAAAGTCTGGATGTTTGTTGTGTGTGTATATCGAGCACTCTTTGCCTTTTGCTTCTAGCCCTCAAGACCTTCTAAAAAAATTCACAACTTTGGGAAGCGATCCAACTCCATCAGGAGGAATCCCAGTGCCCCAGTTATCAAGAGAAACTGGCTTTATAAACAGGTGAGTGGGAGTGCATGGCTTCAGGTAATGTTCAGTCAAGGACAGATCATGGTGTGATTTTTAGCAGAGTGTCGATAGATGGTAGTTTGTTTGTTTTTTTTGGCTAATATTTTCACCACTTTGGTTCAGACTTAAATGTTCCAACATGTGGATGTTTTTTTGTAATACTGGTACAGACATTCATGGCCAGGTAAGAAAGAGAGAAATAATTTTGGTTGTATGCTGACTTTGGCATTTTACAGCACTCTGTCAATAATTTGTATGAAAATACAAGTGTGAATAAATTGACTAAAAATGGGAAAACATGCTAACATCATGTTAGCTTGGTGAGTCTGAGCTTGCTGACTGGACACTGTTATTCATGGAGAGCTCTTAAGATGAAACAAAGGTGATCATTGAATAAAACAGTGTTGATTCTATTCCATGCCTGCACAGTAGTCTTAAGATGAGCACAAAGAAAGCTTTTTGATATCTTGTAGAATCTGAGCATTTCTTTGTGCGTCTCTGCCAACAGGCCCAGTGTTCAAATACAAACCTCCCTGGTTACTTACTGAAGGGTAAAAAGGGGCCAGACCCGACACCCTTGTGCTTCCTAACTGGGAGTTTCATTTAGCGGTGATTGCAGGCGCCCAGCACAGTTTCGTGAACACATGACAGATTCCTTTGGTGTAGATGCCAAACTGCTTTTTCTTTGGAAACCTCAATCAGGGTGACGTAGATCAAGCAACAAAAAAAAAACAACTCACAAATCTGCTACCCTGAATAAAAGCTGGATTTGCACTTTTATTTTCCTGCC
This sequence comes from Apistogramma diplotaenia, assembly GCA_015052665.1. Classification (NCBI taxonomy): domain Eukaryota; kingdom Metazoa; phylum Chordata; class Actinopteri; order Cichliformes; family Cichlidae; genus Apistogramma; species Apistogramma diplotaenia. The sequence goes on along the minus strand of VOQJ01012329.1, from coordinate 33,920 downwards.
TCATTGAAAACTGGAAGCTATTGAAGTCCTTGGCTGAGGGGAAGCTGGAGTCCTTCAGTTGGTCTGATAGAAAGAACAATGTGCCAGTGTGATTGATGTGAACGCGAAAGCCTCCAGAGAGCAAGATTAGACAGAACTTTTGATAAAGTTTATTCATGAACATGTTTAAAAAAAACAAAACAAAAAAACAAGTGGTTAAAACCTTGATTGAATAGAGTAAAGGTGGTGCATTAATGGACACAGGAGGTTTAAAACTCGTTACATTTCAGATCTACCACCTTTAAGAACACACCGCACAGCATCTGGTATTTTGAATCTTTCTTGATACTAATGTTTTAAACATTCTGGTTTGTGGAAGTGAATTTCCATTTCAAGTAAACTGCAGCCCACATGCAGTTTGACCATAATGACAGAGTTGTTAAGGTCCCTCCTCCTGCTTTTGTCTCCTGGTGGAGGCTGCCATTAAGGACTCTGCTCAAGTTTTCCATTAAAGTAAACCGGAGAGTTAATACCCTTTTCTTCGCTCTTCATCCTTTTTAAGCAGCTGTATTAAAGGGCTTTGAGTTGACACTGAAGAACATGTTAAGCAAAGGAGGTTTGTGTGTGCTACATTGTCTTTATTTCATGCCACAAATGAAATGTTCCCATCTTGGGCCAAAAACAGCTAAATTTGAGAGTCAGAAATTTTGCAGTGCTCAGTGGATGGCTTCCATAACCCGGCATCATTTAAATAAAGGGTTATTTCATGATTTCAAAGGTTCAGTGAGGCATTTTGGATCCTAATATGTTGGATAAAAACGTGAAAAGGTGACCTGTTTCAACTGGAAACATAGAAGGTTGTATACAATCATGTAAAACAACAAAATAATGATTGGCTGTTGATGCTTAACGATTCTAAACCAGTCTGTTAAGCTGGTTAAGTAGCAAATAATTGATCACACGGGTTATATCTTAGGACTACAGCAGGGGCTGAATAGGACAGAAATCTGTCATTTCACAAAAACGACAAAAATAAATAAAAAGAAAATAAATGATCTTTTGTGGAGTGAATGTCTTTTTGCTCTGCTGTCTTTTTAGGACAGCACAGGGATGAAGCTATGGAAGAAGAGGTGGTTTGTCCTGTCTGACCTCTGCCTCTTTTACTACAGAGGTGAGTTCAGTCGTGTCACCTAATGGCATGTTTCATTAGTATGGCACCACTTTTCCATTAGTAGTTCAAGTGCCGCTGTGACCTTCAGGACCACAAGCGGTGCTTTCTCTGATGATTATATCTGGGGTTCCTGTGATGAAGAACATGTCAGGATCGAGGGAGAAGACTTATTAGTTGAAAAAGCACGCAGCATCACTTGCGTCTCCAAGCAAAACCAGGTCCTCACACAAGACTTGGATGCAGAGTTGAAGGTTAAAACATACCAGCAAATGGGATTTCACACCAATGTTTAGCCATGATGAAACAGAATGAAACAAGTTTATTGAATGATGCCCTTTTCATGCAAGTCATGTCATCAGTCATGTTTTTACACGATAGAAAATATAAGTCTTACCTTGTACAAGGCTGCATTTCCCAGTGCCACCACTTTATGCAGATACAGTCATCATTTCTGCTGATCGGGATGACATCCAGTCTGTGTTATTTCTGGCGTCTGCCATTCCGGTCGCCTTCTTTCCGCCCACTGACTGACAAAAGCCACAGACAGCAGCAGACCAAAAGGCTTTATCCAGATGGATATGTTGAGATATTGTATCCTTCAGCAGAGTGGGCAGAGAGGTCACAAACTCTGCTGCCTCATCTGAACACATCCATTATCTGCTGCAGTTATCGCACTATTTCTGTGCACTAGGATCTCCCATGATGTTGCTTACGTTCTGAGACTGCTCTGCTGAAGCTTCTGCATGATTCAAGAGTTGTGTTTGGGATTTTTTTTTTAAAAGAAAGAGGCAGAGACAGCAGAGCCCACTTGGTTGCAGACAGGTGACACTGCCAAAAATCAGTGCTGTAGACTTCAGTAAAGGGGGCAGGTCATTGCTCCTGAGTAAACGACTCTACTTTAGATGTTTTGGAATGTCCAGAGTGCTGCTACCACATATTTCCCCAACTGTTATGATATTTGATATTCATGATGAGCCTTGTAATTCCCAGTCACTACCAATATGTGTTAAGAGACTTGAACACAATAGCTCTGAGTAACATGCATGCAAACCTGCATACAAAGCAGACAAAGTGAATGCACATATGGGATTGCAGCCGTCACTGTTTTGTTTTCCTGCACTGTTTTGGATAAGCAGTACGGTTTGCTTTTATGGAATTTGGAGAGTAAGCTACTCTGCTTAAACTTGGGACTCAACCTAATCCCCCCCATGTGGAGAGTGCACCATTGTCAATGTGGAACCCTGTCTGTTAACTTAATGAGGATTAGAGCAGCCTAGCTGCATGCGACATTGAATCAGTGCTCATCTTTTCCAGTGATTTGTCTGAGTGTCCTGTAGTGAAACACATTACGATTTTTTCCCTCGGTCCACTGTTTAAGAGTTGACTGCAGTATCACAGACAATCTAGTAATATATTATACTTTGTTTTGTTTTTTTCCACAGATGAAAAAGAGGAGGGGATACTTGGCAGTATCCTCCTACCAAGCTTTCATGTATCCATGTTGTCTGTGGATGATCACATTAATAGAAAATATGCTTTCAAGGTCAGTGCATGTTTTCATTCCTATCAGACTTTGTTAGGCTGCATTAAGCACACTTAAACACAGAAAAGAGAGGAATTAGTTTTCTAATGATGAAGAAATCCATGAATGAAAACATGAAAAAGATGCATTTGATCACTGGTATAAAGTTATAAAGAGGTGTTGCTGCAGTTCCTGCAACAATCCCACAGTGTTTTTCTTAGACAAGTAAATCAGCTTCTAGGTCTTCTTTCCTTTGAACGTGCTTTGTTGTTGCCTTCAAAGTTTCAGTTAATTGACAAAGTAAGGTGTTTATTAAAGCGTTGCCTTCAAACTGCTAATGCTAAAGGAGTAAAAGGTTTCATATTTCTACAGTGGTGAGGTAGTACCATAGTGCTATGATACTATTAGTTGACTCAGAGGATCCAAGTTCCAGGGCAATGGACTTATTATATGAGATCACAGTGGTGTGTAAAGGATTTGACTGTGGGTTCTTCATAAACCCAAAGAGACAACAAAGTTGTCCTGCCAAGCACAGCCAAGCACAGACGCCCAGGAGTCTGCTCAAGGTCTCTCGAACCACACAGCCCACTCCTTTTCCAACTTATTCAGGCTGAAAAAAAAAAGAAGGCTGGGAGGAGAGGAAAGCATGAGAGCAGGACACAACCTCTTCAGTTCAGTGATTCACTTAGAAATGCGATGACCTTTTGACTGCGTATTTTTCATTCTTAACTTTTCCTGTCCTGTTGTGGCCAAAGGTCATTTCAGTAAGTGTGTCATTTCTCAATATTATTGTGAAGTAATTAGTGTTGTTGTTTTAAACACTGGTAAACTGGATATTGAGGTTGTTCACTAAACATTCTCTCTCTTTCTGTGGTTGATTTTTAACAATATATTGGTTTGTTCACCACGAGGGAGCAAAGAGACAACCGGCAGTGTGTTTGCCATACAGCGCACTGCATGGTAAGTGTCATGGCAGATTTACTTTCCTAGCTCAGTAGTATGTGTGACTTATTAATGAGGAAAACTCAAAAATCCTAATCAGCTAGTTTTTGTCTCCTCTCTTTCAGGTGACTGTGCAGATAACTCTTCCTGTCCTTGATCCTACTGTCAAAACAGGCGACACATCCCAACATGAGGACGTACTATTTTTGCACAGACACAGCCAAAGAGATGGAGTCTTGGATGAAAGTAATGACAGATGCTGCACTCGTGCAGTCAGATCCAGTCAAAAGGTTTGTGAGAGCTTCGCCAATAAAGTCGTGTTTGCTGAGTGGGTTGAGTCATATTTTTTGAATTGGGGGGAGGTGGGGGGGTGTGATGTTTGAAAAAGGCATTTGAGGACAGCACTTAAAACTAGTACTAACAACTGTGCCTCACGTGGTTCGTTTCTCAACTCTCGTTTCTGTCTTTCTGCGTTTGTGCTGGAAGAGAGCACTTTTAAATTCCCTGCTAAGCCTGTTAAGTTCTTTGGCAACAGTTCAACACCCACTTTTGACATCTCTGGTCTCTGGGTTTGTTGAAGAAGCTACGATGTACTTTCATGTTATGTAACTGTTTTCTAGTGCTAAGGTTTATTACAGAGTAACATACACAAGATTGTGGGTGCACTGTGAATGCATGGTGCAGGTGGTTTAAGGGATGATGTGCACAGCTGCGCTGGCTGATCAGGATCACTGACTCATCAGGACAGGGTTTTTTTTCCCCCTCTTCTTTTTTTAAGCTATGTTAAATATCTGCCATTTGGCAGCCTGCCTATCTAATGCCCTGCTTTTACATGGGCGAGCAGAAGCGTAATGGTAACGAGCAGTGTAATTACACAGAGCAGTAGTGCCCGAAATCCTCTGGAAGTCTCTGCTAAATGAGACCGTGTGGTTTTGCTATAAGATTATCTCGCATAACCACACAATATTGATCAAAACAAAAAGATAGTGTCATTTCATCTTTTTCAGTAATTTCATCATTTGATTTGTAGTTCTATGACTGAGTGCTCGCAGACTTTAAATGGGTGCTTTGCTGGGTTGATGGAGGCACAGAAAGATGGGGAAGTCATTAAGTGACTGCTGCTGCCATTTGAAACTATACAAGTGGAAACTCTGAAGGAATGCCTTTTCTGCAGCCCTCTTATTGCTAACCCGGTGAGCCGTGCTGCTGAGGGGAATTTGCCAAACTTTGAAGTTGTGACCTTGTGTCTGTCGAAGGTCAAGGAATAGTGGCATCTATTACCTCTGGATACCTCTCTGGGGACCACATTGTGGTATGCAGGTCTTCTAAAGGGGAGGCAAAAGAGAGCAGCAAATAGATTACAGGGGTCTGAGCACCACTTCTGAGAACTGTCTGAGCTGAGGTATTGTTTTACTGGAGATATCTGATTTCCCTTTACACGCCCGGCCTTCTCTGGCAGCTGGAAGAAGCATTGTGCACTCTGCTTATTGAGTTTGAAATGTGGGTTTGTTTCAGAGCTCCCCCTTTTAGCTGAAATCACAAAGGTAGCACATTAGTTTTGTAGTATATTTGACCCATACTTAAAGAATGTTTGACATTATATTTTACAGTAGTTCTAACCAAGTAATTAGTTGGACAAGAGTCATTCCACCCAGCTTCATGGATGTTCTGGCAATGGATAATCACCTCAAAGATCTTTAGCCTATTGCCTGACGACGTAATTCGTGAACAACAAATGGAAGGAAAGAAGCCTGCAAACCACCACGTGCGCTCATATGACATCACCCAGGCTTCAGAGCTGCTCTCGGACTAGGCTGAATTGAAAAAAGTACAAGCACAACAGAAGACCAAGCCAAATGTTATTTTGAGTCTTCATGGATCCATTAAAAAAAACAACAACTTAAAAGAGCATTTTAAGCATCAGCAGCTACTTTAGGCCTCTTTTTTTTTTTCCATATCACCTAGCTTCTGGTTAGCAGTTTATATATACCTGAAGACCAGGGTGTCTTAAGTCTGGATGATCCAAAATGTTTATTGAAAAAGGTCCAGAGACGAGGTTGAGATCCCAAACCGGACTTGTTTAACTTAAAAAGTGAGAAGAGCAGGATTTCACCATTTCATTCAGTGAAGAAACAAATTAAAGAAAACAGATCAACTACAGAGTGACACAGTCTTCATGCAACACTTCTGCTCATTTGAATTCAAGCTTCCAATTTAATCTAATGTCATTTGTTTTTAATACTGGGCTGTTGCATTTTAGCCGAAGGGCATATGGGCACCTTCTCCCCCACTGAGCTAAAACAAGGGCACTGTTTGTCTTTTATACCTTTTAGATTGTAGCGCTTCTAGTAGATTTTTCTTGCAGTTACTCTAAGGCTGAACCTTGCTGTCTCTTTCAGGTTGGACAAGCTAAAAGTGGAGCAGTGTGGACCTCAAGAGATCAACCACGTGGCCAACCACAGAACAGAAACCGAAATCCAGAACAATGAACGCAACCGTGAAGTCGACCGCGAGCATACAGCAGTCTCCTCCATCACAGTAGAAGAGGAGAGGAAGCAGCGAGATGCCGAACGCTACGGCTTCCAGAAGGACGGGGCCGAGCGGGAACGTCCACTCACCAAAATAAACAGTATTAAACTGCAGCCAGCCCAGGCAGCAGCCATCAAAGCTAATGTGACCTCGCCGCAGCCTCAGACCGAGGTTGACAGATCACTCCATAGTCCCCAAGTTAATGGATCTGGAGAGCAGCGTCCAGCTAATGGAACTGGAGTCCCTCCTCAGCAAAGTCCCCCACATGAGCCGGACCGCAGTCTGAGCAGGACCAGCTCGATGCACCAGCTGGAACAGTGGGTTCGCACACAGAGAGGACGTAACCAGGACGATGATACCAGAAGGTTGGTATTCAACATGTAAACCAAAGAAAATTCACACAATAGTGCGTAAGAAGAGAAATGATGTTAGTTGGATGGTACTGTAGATCAGAAGTGCTCAGTAGTTATGACTATTGATGAGATATTATTAAAGGCTGTGTGGGAAAAGTAGGCCTGCACATTTTATTCCAGCATCTGAACTGAGTGTAGAAACGGTGCAAAACTTTCACTGCCATGAGTTTACTTCAGTGTTTTTCATTGCGCAGCAGTCAAGAATAAAGGACAATTTTGATGAAAGGAATTAATAAGCTGGAGCACGCTGGATTGGGTAATACGTTACTGGTTCTGAACTGGTTCTGATTCTTGATTTCCGTCACCGGTGTTCACATATGTTGTGAATGCAGATTCTGTTTGAGGCTTGAATTTAAAGGGTACCTCGGGTTAAACTAAAAAAACAGGCCTCCAGTCATTATTTTTTGTGTTGGTCCTCTGTGATAAACATTAAATTTTCTCTCCATTAATCTCTTTTAGCTCTCTTTGTCCTGACATGCGTGTTCTCTTGATGATGTGTAGTTTATATGCAGTCACAAGCCTTTATTGCTTGGCAGTCTTATTATTATTAAGCTCTCTCTGTACTGACATTGAACCCACTGAGGAGCTGTCAATAGTCAACGTCTAATTTGTTTCTGAATGGGGATGTTGTTTTGTGAGAGTATTACGCACATATGCGTATCCTCGGTTGATACTTGTATTAATATGGTACTCAACATGAAGCTCTTTGCAAATACAAAGTTATATTTAAAGTCAAACCAATAAATGAAACATTTTTTTTAAAGATTCATAACATGACACTGCTTTGATAGCTTCTAATTGGAATGTTTTTGATTGGTTATATTCAAAATAAAAAAAATCCAAAGAGATTTTTTTTTAAATAAACAACTTGTTGCTTACTTTGAATCTGACGGAGGCTAAAACCACTTTTATCTGTCTTGTGTATGAAATGTATGAACTTAATACTTACTAAAAAATAGCTAAATTCTGCAATAACATAGTTGAATTATCAAATTGCTATACCAGCACACATCCACTGCATCCTTTTAAGCATTATGGCAATGTCCTAAAAATGTATATATATATATGATATATGTTACCAAACTACATGCAAAATTATCTGTGCAGCTCATCTGCTGTATTATTATTATTATTATTATTATTATAATAAATTATGAAATTAATAGTTTTTTCCTTTCCCCCAGCATCACATCATACCAGACGCTGCCTAGAAATTTGCCAAGCCATCGGCTACCCTACATGCCTCATTATGGAGACGGCTACTGCAGTATGCCCAGAAATAGCATTGCACAGCGGGACAGCATCTGCAGCATTTCCCCGTCGGTGTATGACCAGGCCATGGGCCCCTCAGTGGCTGAGAAACGCCGCTCCATGCGCGATGACACCATGTGGCAGTTGTACGAGTGGCAGCAAAGGCAGGCCTACACCAGACAGTCAGGGCTGTACAGCAACATGGCCAGTCCCAAAACCATGATCAACTTGTCAGAGCATGCCGCACCGAGCCACTCCATCCCTCCCTCGCCTTCCCACGGCTCCCTGTCCATGTATGGAGGCTACTCTCCAATGCGATCTTACAACATGGGCAATGCTCGCTCAGAAATTTCCTCTCCCATTTACCGAAGAGACTTGAGTATTGACAGACGGCAGAGGCCGCCAGCCAATAAGGTCAGCTGAGGCATGCATAAATAACTGTTCAGTTCTCCTTCATAATAACAAAACGTAGCATACTGTGCAAAAGTCATCAATCACCACTCATTCCTTTATATTTTGATTCCAAGGGGCCAGACTTTCTTATTATTTTTAAAGTGGTCTTAAGCAGTAGTTCTCCAGGCTTTCTGCAGGTCGATCAGCTTTTCTTTGGACATTGGCAGCTTTTTCACTCATTTGCAGTCCCGAGAGATGCATCTGGTCTTTCAGCGAATCCATCTGCTGTTCACTGAAGACTAATCAGAAATGGTCTCAGTGGACAGGTGGCCCTCAAGAAGCCATTCTTGAGGGAGAAAAGACTGAGAGTATACCAAATTACACAAATCAGTGGCACAGAAGAACAGTAATGAGTGTCTAAAGCATGGTGGCGACTGTGATGTTTGGGACTGCATTTCAGGCAGTGGTGTTGGAGATCTTGTCAAAATTGATGGAATTATGAATGCAGAAAAGTCCCGTCAAATTTTGATCCACCATGCAATACCAGGAAAAACATCTGATTGGCAACGGCTTCATTGTTCAGCATGAAAAATGATCACAAACACACTGCCAGTGCACTAAAAGCATACCTGGATAGCGAAACACACAGTAGAACAGTATTAGTCATGGATTGGCCTTCACAGAGCCCGGACCTCAATGTTATTGAAGCAGTGTGGGATCATCTTGACAGAGAACAGAACAAAAGGCAGACAAACAGCCAAAGAAAAGCGAAGCCTGGAAAACTATTCCTGAAGACTACTTAAAGAAATGACAAGAAAGCTGCCCACGAGTTCAGGCAGTGTTAAGAATAAAGGTGGTCAGGTCAAATATCAACTGTTAAGCTTGTGTGAGTTGTTCTAACTCTTATTTTTGCCTTTTTATATACTGTATTTCCATTCATGTTGCATGTGTTAATAAATCGTTCACATTTTCCCAGCAAAACGTAAAGAAAGGAGGCGGGGCTCAAGACTTTGAATAGTACTTAGGTAGTGCAAAGGTTACAAATGAGTTTATGTCTTTGTGTTTGTACTTGGGTGAATCCTGTGGCTCTCACTCATTATTATATTAAAAAAAATTTAAATTATACATCACAGGCATATCTGATAGTATTTCTGTGTCCTGCAGTATGCCTACCCACCTGATAGGAGGTCCATGCCTGCAGGGATTCCAATCCAGACCATCACTGCCCAATCTCTACAAGGCAAAACAGTAAGTCATCTGTGTCAGTCTTCTAACTATGCAAATTTACATCACCGTGCTGTTCAGTTGAGATACTTTGATTGATTTCTGTACAGTTATACAGTTTGGGTTTAACTGGACTCCTTTAAGGACTTTTCCTGATACCGCCTACACTCCACTCCTCCCTCTTGCTGTCCTCCATTTCCCTTCAAGACATTGTGACAGAGACAGATTTAAGCAGAACTCAGATGTATGTTCCAAATGGTAGGGTTTAGGGTGTGTTCACTTCAGGAGCTCCTTAGACCCCCCTTTACATCAGTGCAGACTTAAAAACCCTGCCACTCAAAGTCTCTAAGCCAGGATCAGGAATTTATGTCAGAGCTGAACACAGTTCTCTCTCTGGGAAAAGTGTGAAGTGGGTTCTGTAATAAATGCCAACTGTTCTGCTTTTCTGAGTGGACATAAACTAATTTGCATGCTGCTAACTAATATGATACTAAACTGCATGAAGACTCAAGACTACATACACCAACTGTTCGCCTGTTGGGATCCTGGTACCTCTAAATCTCCTATCCTGGTGTGCTCTCTCTCCTTTCTTCTCACCCCTCCCCCCCTCCACGGTGTGTCCCTGATTCATTGTGCCGACCCCCCCCCCCCCCCCCCCCCCCCCCCCCCCCCCCCCCCGCCCGAGGAGAACACTTCTCCCGCTAAACAGGGGGGGGGCGGCGGCGGGCGAAAA
>VOQJ01012329.1:9588-23743 GCA_015052665.1 Apistogramma diplotaenia | reverse complement strand
CCTCCTGGGTGTGCTTCCCCCCCTGTATCTCCCCCCCCCCCCCCCCCCCGGGGTAGGCCCTGTTTCCATGCTCCCCACCCCCCCCCCCCTCCTCCACATCCCCTTGCAGCCTGAGGAACTGACATTGCTGCTGATAAAGCTGCGTCGGCAGCAGGCAGAGCTAAACAGTATCCGGGAGCACACTGTAGCACAGCTTATGCAACTAAACATGGATGGCGACAACCCAAAGGTCAGGCCCCCAGAGACATCTCTGCAGGCGTGTATGTTAGCGTGTGGTGTGTATGCCATCCTTATCCACTTCCATTATCCATGTCGATCCGGAGGATTTGTTTGGTCTTCACACATGGCTGATCTAAGGAGAAAGGAACTACTTTAGGCGTTTTCTCCAAAAACAACTATGCTTTGGCGTTTTCACGGACCAGCTAATGTCTGTGAATGAAACTATTTTCAAAATAATTTTACAACAAGAATCTGACTTAATTCAGTTCATCAGATAATTAGATTTGGGTCATTTTAGCAGTGCAGGCAGTTGATTGAGTCATTTATTCCCCTAATGAATCCAGACAGATGTTATCCGCAGATGAAACTTAAAGGCATTGGCGAGCTTAAAGAGTGACCGACTAATGAGGCCAAGGCCATTGGCATGCGTAAAAGTTAATTCAGGATTTTGGGGCTTTAAGTCTCCAGACTTAATGCCAGGATGCAGATTTTACCATTATTGATGTAGGTCAACCAGACCTGTTATACAGTGTTTCATATTCATTACCATGTGTTTTTAATTTGAGGAAATCTCGTACCTGCGCGGCCAAAGACGGCTGCCTTGCTTCATTAGTTGAGGTTTGTGTCAGGATGCTCACACCACGTTGCGTGGTAGTTTGACTTGCCATTGTCTTTGTGTTTTGCCTGCATTTGGTCAGCACCAGTCCTGCAGTGTACTCATTCTGTTACCTGCTCAAGTACACCTGGTACCTGACCTGTTTTCTTCTTCCTTGACTGGTCCTGCTTTCCTTTCTCTTGGGTTATCTTTGGGTACATGACATGCTTGTGTGATTGTGTATATAAGTGAGAGAGAGGGAGCATGAGTGGAAGAATGTGACTTACTTTCTCTTTTGTTTCACTCTCCCGTTGCCTTTTCTTTACTCTCTTGTGCTGCTGCTGCTGATAGAACGACATTCTCTCTCATCACCTCCAAAGGAACCTCATGTATTTGGACAATCAGGTGGGGTGATGCATGAATGCATGCCCTGTCTTCTCCTGTCATGAACTGAACTCATTTGATGCCTCTGCTGTTATTGTATTAATCCCTGCTGTGTGCGGCTGTTTTAGTGATTTCCTGTTCTGCTGTCAGGCTAACTTGTTATCATTTAATAATCATTTAGTCCTATTTTGTATGGGGAGAAGGTCAGACCATGAATCAGTGTTACACGCCACAGGGTTTGTAGCTCAGGCCACTTCATTTACTCATAATCCTGAATTTATGGCCTAAACTCACTGTCAGACACACTAACGGAATAACTGTTTATGACAATGGACAGTCTTATTTCTTCCCTATAAAGGACACACAGAGATGCAGATATCATATTGAGTGTCACATTAAGTGCAAAGAAATTTAAAGCTTCCATCTGCTTTTTTTAAATTATTGCCCAGAAGTGCTTTGTGAGTTTTAATTGCTCTGTATATAGCACACAAAGGCCCAGTAAGACCTTTCCTAATTATTATTATTATTATTATAGCAAAGCAAGCCTTAGGTTTGTATAATCACCGAGAAATATGTAATTTATTTTTCTTCACTTGTATGAATGAGGCTTAGCGTCTGTGATCTCATGTACCTCTCACAAACATACCTCCTTTTACATTACAATATATCAACATTTAATGGGAACTTTCCACCGCTAATAAAAATGCACCTCAGAGCTTTGTACTTCCGTGTCTTCCTGCTCCTTAAGCGTCTTCTGTTGCCGTTAACCATCCCTGTCGTCTCTGGGTGCACGTGTTTCTGTGTGAGTCTGCCTCATCAGAGCGAGCGCGCGAGTGCGGTGTAATCACACTGTGGGTGTTGTCTCAGAAATGAAAAACTGCTGTAAACTGACACTTGCTATATCGCTCCTCTCCACACTGGACTAGATGAAGGAAAATGAACCTTTAATCGTCATGACTCACACTTTGATTGAGAACTCTGCCCCAAGGCCTCAACTTTACCAGCAAGTAAGGCCAGCCTAAGGCTTTGCTCCACCTCATCCTCACCAGTCGCTGTTGTTCTTTTGGTCTGTTTTGCAATGCTCCTCCTTCGATGTCCAAGTCCTCACGGCATCTTGAGACTGGTCTCCCTGTATCGTTTTTGTATTGCCAGCACCTCTTCATCCATTGCTTCTGACTGTTCTCTTATAATGAGAAGTCATGCTCATGCAGGCATGACTTTAAAGAGGAGTAGAATGTATGAATGCTCCACTGTTGAGTTAAATCTCTTAACTGTGGTGTCAGGTTTTTTTTCTTTCAATAATCCTGTGCAGAATGTGTTCCCTCTCATTAGCTGAGCCACCTGAACTTGGCAAGAGGACTCTAATTAATGTGACTTAATTAGGTGTTGCCAGTCTTATGGCTTGTCAGTCCAGTTTATTACTAAATAATTAATGTTTTTGTAAAAAACTAAGAGCCAGCAGAAGACTGTGTTTACAGCATCTTTAAAGTGAAATAGCATAGCTAGATTTTCATGTTTATCATTTGTGAAGAATATGTATAAATATTTTGCTATAGTTGAAGAGGTAAAGTATGCACACTATCTCAGCATCCCATTTAGAATTTATGCTGAGCCTGCTTTTTTTTTTTATTTGCACCCTTTACTAGCTAGCCAAACATTTTTCAGATGTAAGGATTAGTTTATTACCTGATGCACCAGAGCTTCAGTCACTGAATAGACTCTATATTTAAAGTTCTGTGGTGGCATACTGATGAAGCTGAAGCCTCATATTCTTTAAGATTAGCCTTTATTTATCTGTCTTCATTGTTTCCCTTTCATACCCACTTGGCATTCTGCTGATGGAAAAGTAAAGGGGCCGGCTTGCGCGTGCCGATGGCTGTGACATCACATTGCCACTTTTGTGACGCCCCTCAAGGTGTAAAAGTGCTGCTGAAAACTGCCCTCATCCCATGCCACTCATCCACTAGCATACCGGCTCTACAACAGCTGCATTCCCACCTCCTCAGCTGCCAAAAATCTGTCTTCCTTCTCCTCCTCCTCCTTCTCCACCCCCTCCTCCCCATGTCACTTGTTTATTAGTCCACACCACACAAGTCCACAGTGAAGCTCTTCAAGCTGTGGGAGAGTCTGCATGTTCTGTGTGGAATGCTATGTGGTTCTTAAGCCCCACCTGCTTTAGCTTTACTATGTTCAACTGCGATAAAAGGTGTTTGTGAGCGTGCAGGTGTGGATGTTGGATGCTGTTGAGTCTGAAAGTGTTTAGACAGTGAGTCACTTTTTTGTTGTTGTTTTGCTATTTGTGGCACATTTTGATTTGGCATTAAATCATGCCTTTGGATGTTCAAGTGCCAAATATTTTTTTGAGTGCGGGGTGGTGAACCCAAATCCTTTCAATCGTATCAATCGAGGATTTTTTTTTTATTATTAAAGGGTCAGAGAAGTATTTTATCTGATATGTGATATTCTTCCTTTGCTGAAGACCGGGCTGAAAGCAAACCCCCAAAGCGAGCAGTAAAGGAAATGGCTGCAGTTGAGTTCTGGCAGAGCGTCACAAGAGATTAAACAGAATCTCATGAGCTTCTGTAGGTTGTACACTTTCCAGGAAGTGAGTTTAATCTTACACTTGGCACATTGACCATATAGTCAGCATGTCAATTCATATCAAATGTGCCTACAAACACAAAATAGCACAGAAACCTGTCACTGTCCGAATGTTTGTGGTGTGCACTTATATCACTGTAGGTTTAGCAGAGTGGGTGAATGACTGTGATATGTTGATTTTTCTGGAAACGTGGGATCCAATGCAGCTGAAACGATTTCCTCTGTCTGAGAAGTAGCTGAACGATATCAAGTGGAAATAAGGATGACTTTTTGGGGGAGGTTTTCTGGCTAAACATTGATGTTGTAACAGTATAAACTGATGCAGAAATAACAACAGTACACTCGGGCATTGAACCACAGTACCAGTGGACTTTGGCTTAACCCAACACATACATGCACACACATTCTTTCAGCTAATTAACCACAGATCATGCTGTAGGGAAAAAAAACACACCATTGGAGGACAAAGCTTGTGCACCAACTTTAGAGTGAAGCAAGATTTTATGCATTTTCCATAAAACCATTGCACTCATGGAGACAGTGACTGCGCATGATGAAAGTCGAGGCACAAGAATCAACAGCAGAGACTGTGTTTAGACTGGCTGATCTCCCACTGCTGGTTTGGTAATGCAGATTGTCTGATTTAGTGAAATATGAGTTCCTTGTGAAGGATAAATCCCACGGCTCAGTGAGAGAGCTTGGGCTTGACACTGCATTAGATCTCCAGATTCTAATGTGTATGCACAGATTTAGTGCCCCTTTCTAATGCTGTCTTTCTCAACAGATGAGTCCAGAGGACTACAGGGAACAAGCCTACACATGTATGCCAGAGGAAGTGGACACTGATGTAAGCTTAGTGTTGCAGACTTGTATGACATAATTTTCCATTTAGCTGTACACAGCGGGTGGTGACTATTGGTTTTTCTTCAGACTAAACTTAGCAGGTTGTGTGAGCAGGACAAAGTGGTGAGGATACAGGAGGACAAACTGCAGCAGCTGTACAGAGAGAAGGTGACTAATATGGCACATTTGTCGTCATTCTCACATTTAAAAATGGTTATGAAGATGTGGTACCATGTGGGGAAGCCTGAAAGAATAGACAGTTTGCACTTAGTTTAAACTGTGGATATGCTCTGAGTTAAGTTTATAAGCATGAAACGGAGCAAGATAGAAAAACAATAACCGAGAAGTCTTATGATGCTTAACTGTAGCCTGTACGTACAGCTACTATCATCAGCTCGAGACACTTGCCTGGTTTGCACTGCTTTGCAATAAAGCATAGAGTATCTCCCTGACCACAAGACTGCTTTGTGTTACTAGTTGCTATGCAGTGATGGTAGGTGTATAGAAAAAGACATCAGCTCTAGCATAATTTGTAGTCAATTTTGAGTTGCAGTTGTGCCCTTGGAACTGTGGATGGGACAAATAAGTAGCTCGAATTTGTTTCTGTGGGCTCTGAGAAGGACAGATGGGCATTTATGATTATTTTTGACATTTTAAAAACTGTACAACCTCTTGATCAGTGCCAAAACAGCTAAAAAATGTCATGGGGAGGAAAAGTAAAAAAAAAAAAAACCCACTACAGTCCTAAATAATCAGTTATGACTTACTGAAGTTTTAATGATGACAGACTGTTTTGCTATATGTGTATTTGACATGATGCTTGTCACATCAGCACACTCTCGAGACAGCACTTCTGTCAGCCAGCCAGGAGATAGAGCTGGGCTCCGACAACCCGGCTGCCATGCAGAGCGTCGTCCAGCAGAGAGACTTACTGCAGAGCGGCCTCCTCAGCACTTGCAGAGAGGTGTCCAGAGTCACTGCTGTGAGTCATGCAGCGCGTTCACGCACACTGGGCAACAAAGCCCTCGTTTCTCAGGAGTATTAATGAGACGATGGTTTGTCGTCTTGTTTGTTTACATCATTGTCATTTCTACCCTCACCAGGAACTGGAGCGGTTATGGAGGGAATATGACAGGATGGAAGGAGACGTGACTCTAGCTAAGAACAACCTGCTGGAGCAGCTCGAAGCACTGGGAAGCCCTCAGGTAGGAAAACCTTTGAGAATGAATCTGCATGACTTGACATTAAGGCTGTAACACTATGCCGGAACTGATATTCAAAAATGCAAAGCAGAAATATCACGTTAGACATGCGCATATGATAATATGGTAAACAATCTAGCTGTGGCACGGTTCCGATAGCAGACTCACTATCTAGCCTCTCAGTAAGTACTGTACTTACTGTGCTCATCTACATATTTTATAACTAACTGAAGTACGATGACCTCTGTTAACAGCGTTCACTTCTCTGTCCATGCGGCCAGCTTCTCTGACGGGCTTCCCACACCGAACCCGTTTAGTTAGACTGAGTCACTCACACAGGAGGAGTTTGGCTGTTGCTATGCTGTTAATGAAGCACTGGAGATCGATGAACTGTTGGGGACTTGATTCTTAGTTTAATTACCGATTTGGCAAAAGAGGACCTCTCACAGTTCTCCGGGTTAGAGGTAGCAGCTTTGCCCTGCCTCGACTCAGGTGTGTTTACAGAAATGCTCTTGTTGTTGCTTCACTGCAGCTCTGGTTTAGCTTGATTCTGCCCAGCAGCATTGCTTGAGGAGGCGTGTTTTCAGTAGAATTCACGGCAGCATCATTATTGTAACTTCTTTTTGCAGTAATGATAAAGTGAAAATCTGATACTGTGGCTGACCCGCTTGGCCTACTCGCAGATTCATACAGTGCAGAGCTGCAGAGTAATCTGTATAGCTACTCAACCTTTTTGCAGACATTTTTTGGACTTTGGGAGAGAAGTAAAGTGCAGATCAAAGCAGCCCAGGGGATGATTGATGACTGTAGTGAGGATCGAGCAGGTCTTAATTAAGTTAGTCTTTTATCTTTTCTTTCATCAAGAAAGAGGTACTGAGGCGGAAAGAAATTGTTCCAGAATTATTCCTGGTTTAGCCTGAGTAATGTTAATTCAGAGTAGAGAAGTCAGAGGGTCAGCAGGGAGTCTGGACATCTTCTTCTTAAGTCCACTTTACAAAGACCAACCAGCAACAGCAAAGGGGGAGATAATTACAAATCCTTTTCTCTTGCTCTTCTTCCCTTTTCTAATCTTAAGTATAACCATCATCTCTCCTTTGATTGTCATGTTCTGAGGCTAGTATCTCTCACAGGCTGTAGCAGGCTGATCAAATCTGTCTCCACTGACTGCACGTCTTAGCAAATACATAAACTACCTTTTTACTCTTCTTTTACGCTCCCATCTTGTTCATTTTCTGTCTGCACCTTGCTCTGTGGCTTGAGTGTTAATTTTATTTGGCACAGAACTCCACCTTAGATCTCAATCTGCGGGTAATGTTTGGTGATGGACGTCTGTTTTCTGTCCACACCCAGACGGAACCGCCCAGCCAGCAGCACGTCCGCATCCAGAAGGAGCTGTGGAGGATTCAAGATGTGATGGAGGCCCTGAACAAACACAAAGCCCAGAGAAGTGCTCTTGATGGGATGGGTTTCTATGGGCCCAAAGCCAACTTCAGTAAGCACAAAAACGAGGTGAGGCTCCACTGATGGATAAAGAAAACAGAGCGCCTGGTCTTACAGTGTGCTGCAACAATGAGGCTTTTTTTTTTTTTAAGTTGAGTTGAGCAACAGAAAAATGATCAACATGGTAACCATTTATCTCTCTCTTATATCAATATATACTGGATCCAACTTCTCTAATGTGAGGAAGTGTTTGCTTTCTTTTTCTGTCTAAGGCAGAGGTGTCAAACATGAGGCCCGGGGGCCAGAACCGGCCCCTCAAAGACTCTGATCCGGCCATCTGGCAACTAATGGTCGCAAGAGAAAGAAGTGTATTCCCTGACTAACCATGAGTGGTTGCTGGCAGTTGCTGTGAAGTCGATTGCTAAAGCCCCAGTCAAAGAGGCCTGGAGACTAGTCAGTGACCTACTGGCAACTGCCGATCGCTAAGGAAAAGTGTATATTCCAGGAACAGTTGTCGAGTGGTTGCTAGTGTGAAATTGGTCTCAGACTACGGTATGGTACTGCATTAAAAACCTTGCGACTGGTTTGCTCACTAGCAGGTATCTTTGTGCGGAAGACGCTAACTTGGCTGACACACAAACCACTCACCAAGTGGTAGTAAAAAGCATGGGTGTGTTACACTTTTTCAAGCTTCACTACAGCTCAAAGAGTAAAATGTTGAGCGTTTGCAAACAAGTCTGTGTTTTTTATGCTAACCACGGCAGCCTGCTTGTGGCCAAAGCAATCACACGGAGCTTTTTGGTGCAGTTTTATCTTTGCGATTGATTTCACGTGGCACCAGCAACCTTCAGCAAAAACTTGTCAACCAGTCTGGAAAAGATTTTTTCCCCCAGCAAACCAGAGTTGGCGACTGGTCTCTAGGCCTAGGTTGGCATTACAAGCAAATTAAAGATGTGAACCTAAGGGTATTTTTTTTCACCTTTTTATATAATCAGTTGACAGGGAAAATCAATGTGGAGATTATCATCTCTACATTCAGTTGTGAGGATGATAATCAACTTAATCTGATGGCTCAGACTGCCAGCTCTGCTCATAGATAGTGTGAGTAGTTGTGTCTGGAGGAATATGTCAGTCAAGCTGTATCAGCATCTGGAACACATTCTCTGGCTAATCAGCTGTTGAGCCCATCCAGTGGCCCAGAGTTACTCTAGACCAGATGGCTGTTGCCCTGAGCCTGTGTGGTGGCACCATGTGTCACCTTGCTTCCTGTACTGTCGTACCCACTGTAATCCCCAGGAGGAGGACTCTGTACCCCCACGGCCACCCCTACCCCAGTCCTACGAGCCCAACCCCCCCACCGTGCCCCCTATGCCGTCACATGCCGGCGTGCGCCCTTCATCACTCCACAAGCCAGAGGACAGGAAGGCCAATCACAGGAATAGCACGCACAGCGTAAGCCTGTTGACCACTTGGTTGACCCTGCCCTCAGCTGTATCATCCCATGTCCATGCTGATGACTTTCACTTTGATTTCCATAAATATTTCATGTCATTTTTGGGTTGTTTTCCATTTGTTCCGGTCATCCTGCTGCATAATTTACTTTTAATTTAGTTGGTTTGACTCCAGCTTGTGCATTTTTGTTGTTTGTTTTTTTTTAAAACTCAATTAGCACATTTTCCTTTTCTGTCTCATCCTCTATGTTGTATATATATTTTTGTCTTTATGTTCTGTCCTTTGTAGTTATATCTGAGTTTGAATGTACCTACCTGCTGCCTACTTTTGTATGAATATTTCTTCAAATTTCATGCATTTGCATTTAAGATTGCTCAGTCTGCAGGGTTTTTCCTGGCTCACAACAGGTGTTTTAGAGGTGAATTATGCACCTCATGCACAGTAAAGGCAGTAAGTTTTTGTTGCCTTTATTCTATTCCTTTTTAATGTTATTTCTGATCAGTCAATAAACAAAATGTCTATTGTGCCTGAGACTGAAATGAAACCGTAATTAACAAAGAGGGTTAAAAGAAGATGCTTCTGTAACAGTGCTGGTGATTTTCATTTCATTTCATTCCCAAAATGTCTTTATGCAGGAAAAACCTTGCTCTATGAAGAATTATTTTAATTTTTCATCTGAAGTTAGTCTGTAAAACATAATGCCACTCTGAAGTGTAGTCAGTCTGTAAACAAACTTTATCACTCAGAGTTGTTCTTATTTGTGCTGACCTTCCACACCCTCCTCTTTCTCGTCCCCAGGGTCCCGACTACAGGCTGTATAAGAGTGAACCAGAACTCACCACAGTGGCTGAAGTGGATGAGGGCAACGGAGAGGACAGATCTGAACATCCATCTGATCGAGAACATGTAGGAAGCAAAGGTACATAAGAGTGATGAAGCTGCAGTTTCTCAGTGAAGCCCGGTGCATGCAGATCCACACACGGGGGGGGACACGAGACGAGTGAATAATCGGTGCACAAAAGGCGCTCCTCCTCTTCCCTCCTCTTGACAGTCGGTGGCAGCTCTGTGTCTGAGTCACACAGGGGTCATTATAGTATCTATAAAAGTGGAACATTGCATCATGAGATTAACAACAAAGTAGTCTAGACATTGTGATCACTGTCTTTTGTCATTCTATTATAGAGTGTTTGAGGGCTCTCTAGTGGAAACGTTTACATGCTCAGACGTTGAGCAGCATATGGAGTGCACTGTGCAGTAAACACTGATTTCTGACCCTCGTCTCTAGCATCACTTTAGCAGCTCAAGCTGTTTCTTCTAGTTGTAATCTAGGTCAGTGTATCGCAGAGTAACTCTCATGGCAACCATAATTTGTCATATATTGGTTACCATGGATACAGTGACAGTTGTACTTGCATACTGTTTTGTTTTTTTTTATTTACCCAAAACATGTGAGCTATAATATTAGTTCTACTGTATTTGTAATTGATGCCAGCAGGCACTCTCTGTGAATTCATGAGCTACAATTACCGCAAAAGGGAAATTGGCCTAAATTTGGCTGAACAGCCTACAGGTCTTTCAG
This sequence comes from Apistogramma diplotaenia, assembly GCA_015052665.1. NCBI lineage: Eukaryota > Metazoa > Chordata > Actinopteri > Cichliformes > Cichlidae > Apistogramma > Apistogramma diplotaenia. The sequence continues at coordinate 13,428 of VOQJ01012329.1, read as the reverse complement.
TTGTACAGGTTTTATTGAACAGAAAGCAATAATGGCAAAATACCAGCTGTAATTTAAACCCAGTCTAATATTTTTTGTTATAACATGAGTTCTGTGTTGTGCAAACTATACTTCTTACTTATTTCTTGTCCCCTTTTCTGTGTAGGGATGTCCTATCCAGTCGGCATCGTCCCACCAAGGACTAAATCTCCAGTGCCTGATTCTTCCTCCATTGCTTCATATGTTACTTTAAGGAAGAGCAAGAAGCCTGATCCCAGAACGGTGAGACCTTGGGCTTCAATAGTAACTGTAAAATGCATTGGTCGATTCAGCATTTAGATTTTAAAAAATTAATAATAATGAAGTCAGGATCACTATAGCTTAAAGAAGACTGCTATATACATTGCAGAAATGTCTATTTGGAGGAGGCCCTGAGCTAGAAGTGGGTTGTAAAGCAGCTCGCAGGTGTGCAGCAGCTATGGGCAGGCTAAAGTAGCTTAATAGCAAGTGCTGTATGCAGATTGCCAGTTGTGTAGAGGGGTATCAGCTGGGCCATTAGCTGATGTGAGCAGGCACCGTGATTGGCTTGACTTCATATCTTGGCTCCTGCCTGAACTAACGCTCGCTTCTTGCTATTCTTTTCTTTTTAGCCCAAATGAGCATCCTGTGAGCAGCTGTGAACTAACCATCGAGTTAATTTTGAATTGTGATTACTCCTCTCCTAATTGGTTGTTTTACTTCTAAGCTGCTGGTTGAAAGCGCACGTGTGCAGTAAAGGCCAGCTATCACATGGTCGGGGTGTGACTCATGATGCCATAAAGTAGATGCCAAGCTGCATTTAAACGTTTTCCAGCCTCAAACGCTATCAAGTTAAATATGCTAACCATATCATTAGCGCACCACACTGCAGGGTGTGTCCTGCTTTTGGTGCGCCTGTGTGGATGGACATGTAGCACAAATGAAAATAGGTGACTGCACAAACTCCCTCTGGGCTTCTGCACTTTCGCCTGTGGTACTGAGAGAGCATATCCAAGGCCTATAAAGTTCAACTTAGGTCCTGGGGTATCTTGAACGGTGTGGACAGTGGAGACTGTGTCCTTGGCCTCTGGACTGAGTTCGCATCTGACAGCCCTCCAGCATGGCACAAACCTGAGAATGAACAACTTCTCCTCAGTTCACTTCACATCAGCCTCTCCCACTCAGGCATTAACAAGCCCCCAGCCGCTCCGAGTGCACCCATGTGTTGCAGCGGGAGCGTGCGAGCGCACAACAGTCAGGTTGTTTGGTCTTTTGCCAAGTGCAGCTCAGAGAGAGTGAACATTTAAAAGCAATTTCCCAGTCATTATATTGAGGCCACTGTGTCAGTCTTGTTTAACTTTGTTTAAAGAAGTACATACATTATGGGGAGAGATTGTCCTGCTTGATCAAGCTTAACAGTGCCTGGTGCTCACAGCCAACGCTGCATCATGTGAAATGACCCAGCCAGACCATGACACCATGTTGTTTCAAACCCCCACCACGCACAATAATTGGGGCTTTCAGAAGAAAGTCACCATGGTGGCATTTCTCACAGTAATGCTGTATCTTTATTAAATTATACTCGGGTTTGTCTCCGGCCAACAGGAGCGTCCACGCAGCGCAGTGGAGCAGCAGCTGTGTGCTGCCGAGAGCAGCCGGCCCAGGATGAGCGTGGAGGAGCAGCTGGAGAGGATCCGTCGCCACCAGCAGGGGGCCCTCAGGGAGAAGAAAAGAAGCCTCAGCCTCAGGGGGAGCAGTCAGGAGAACACACCCTCTCGCAGCCACTCATTTACTAAAGAAAACCATTTCCGCAACACGCAGGTATTATTTGACACCGTGGTAGCACTGGAAGATGTTCATACTACATAATTTGTCTGCTTTTTTAAAAATTGTTAATTATTTTTATTGTTTATTTCTTTTAGTTTCAAGTGAAGCGCAGAGATGAGGTGATGAGCAGCGACATTCAAGAGCTGGAGGCCTCTCTCAGGCAGCAGGAGGTGGTGAGGGAGCAGGAGACGCCCGCTGAGGAGATAGCTCGTCTCAAAGAGTCCTCGCAGGCTGAGCACTTTAATGTCGACCGAGAGGTGCGGCGCAGCAGTTGGCCATCTTTCTCATCAGCCTGCTGTCTTATGCAAATCATCACTCAGAGGGCTAAAACTGTCATGGGCAAATAATTTTTGTTCTGTTTACTACAGAACGTTAGGTTTTGCGGATTTGATTGTTAATGCTGCAGAAAAACAGTTTCAACCCGAGTGGGGAAGTTAAAGCCACTTGTATACCTGTGTTCATACATCAGATTTAAAACCCAACAGGCTTGCCTGTTGTTTAGGCTGACTCAGCATTACACAAAGACCTCTGTGCAAATGGGCTGCTCATAAACAGCGAGCATGTTTTGCATGACTTGCTGCTTTTGGCCGAGTTCACGGCCTTGCTTTAGATTAGATCCATGAGCTCCTGACAGTTTTTCCCCCAATAGATAGATTGCAAAGCTCTCAGTAAAGCATTCATTTGTACCACATACACAAATATAATTGTTCCTTGTCTGCTTGTTTTTCCTTCAGCTTTCTGTGCCTGACAAAGTGCTCATTCCTGAGCGTTACATTGAATCAGACCCCGAGGAGGCTCTGAGTCCTGAGCAGGAGGCTGATAAGCAGAGGAAAGTCGACCGCATCAAAGCCCTCATAGCCAAAAACAGGTAAGCACACTGTCAGGAGCCATCTAAAGCAATGATTGGTAATTAGCATGGACAGTCCCGCTCAGGCCTTGAATATTAGATAAGGATACTGCGGTGAGAGATGTCGTGTGTGAAATTCTTTTCAGACGTCTCAAAAGGGGCATCCATCGCCTGCTCTTCACATGCACGTCTGTGCCTTAAATGTGGCATCATAAATCTCAGTGCCCTCATATTGATTTCAAAGAAATGTATGTTGGTAATTAAAAGCTGTGCATTGCAGATTAAAGAACCCTTGTGATTTTGTGTTTGCTCCTAGCATGCAGAATGTGCTGCCTAGTCTGGCTCTAAGCCCCGAGGAGGAGACTGAAGAGGAGGTTACTGTACAGGAAAAAGAGAAGATGATTAATATCTCCTACGAGCTGGCAGCCGAGGCCTCCAAACGCAGCAAGCTGGTAGCAGGTACATCTCTAGAGAGACAGGAGGGAGGAGGTGGGGTGGCTGGATCAAAGAAATACATGTAATAAAACAAAAGCTTGTGGGAGCCTGTTCTTAGAGACAAACTGTAGCTGCTTTCATTGTATGTGCTCAGTCATTTACTTGTGTTTGTAGTCTCAGTAGTTTTTCTTTAATTTCACTGCCTTTAGTGCTTATTTCTGGCTTTGTTCAGTCATTATTAACTGATCTAATTTGTTATTTTGTCATTTCACGCGTGCGCCTCTTTTCACCATGTTGTTTCGTTGCAGTGAAAAGCCTGTCGTCCTCTTCCCCACCCCATCCGCAGTCTCCCACCACCACACCCCCCCAGCTCACTGACGGCTCTCACTTCATGTGTGTGTAGTAGCACCAGTAAGGGCCTTCATCCGCCTGTTTTTGCTCAAGTGTTTTTATTTTCATTTCTTTATTTTACAAAAAAAGACTAATTAAATATCAGAATGATGAGTTGGATTAATTTTGTGTAAGACTGTGTTGTGGTAATTGTAATGTAGTGTTGCACAGCAGAACTTTGTGGGAATCTCAGACGTTGATTGCTTACTCTGAATTTCATTTCTGCCCCCTTCAGCGCAGGCTCTGGCCTCAGTGAAAACCTACACATGAAGGAAACACCTGGAGAGGCCTGACACAGCTCCTGAGGACCCCCCCCCCCCCCCCCCCCGCGCCCCGCACCCCCA